>CAUYPK010059869.1:0-32895 GCA_963574355.1 Loris lydekkerianus
ATCATGGGGCACCATACACTGGTTTTATAGACCGTTTGACACATTTTCATCACACTGGTTAACATAGCCTTCCTGGCATTTTCTTATTGTGTTAAGACATTTACATTCTACATTTACTAAGTTTCACATATACCCTTGTAAAATGCACTGCAGGTGTAATCCCACCCATCATCCTCCCTCCCCCCTCCCCCTCTCCCTTTCCCCCTATTTTTGGGTTATAACTGGGTTATAGCTTTCATGTGAAAGCCATAAATTAGTTTCATAGTAGGGCTGAGTACACTGGATACTTTTTCTTCCATTCTTTTTTTTTTTGTAGAGACAGAGTCTCACTTTACCGCCCTCGGTAGAGTGCCATGATGTCACAGGACTCACAGCAACCTCCAGCTGTCAGGCTTCCGCGATTCTCCTGCCTCGGCCTCCCGAGCAGCTGGGACTACAGGCCCCGCCAGAACGCCCAGCTATTTTTTTGTTGCAGTTCAGCCAGGGCTGGGTTTGAACCGCTACCCTCAGTATACAGGGCCGGCGCCCTACTCACTGAGCCACAAGCGCCACCCTTTTTCTTCCATTCTTGAGATACTTTACTAAGAAGAATATGTTCCAGCTCCATCCATGTAAACATGAACGAGGTAAAATCTCCATCTTTCTTTAAGGCTGCATAATATTCCATGGTGTACATATACCACAGTTTATTATTCCTCTTGTCTTTCCCATTTCAAGTTCACTGGCTGCAACTATGAAACAGAGGTTCTCATGGCAGGGCAACTTCCTCATTTGGTCAATATTCCATGCCTTCCCCTCCTTAGCTTTCCTTTTTGAAGAAATGTGCAAGGAGGGTGATTGGTAGGATCACACCTATGGTGCATCTTATAAGGGTACATGTGAAACTTACTGGATGTAGAGTATAAATGTCTCAATACAATAACTAGGAAAATGCCAGGAAGGCTATGTTAACCAGTATGATGAAAATATATCAAATGGTCTATAAAACCAGTGTATGGTGCCCCATGATTGCATTAATGGACACAGCTATGATTTAATAATAAATAAATAAAAAGAAAGAAACTCAGGTGCATAATTCTCAATTAAAAAAAGAAATGTGCACTTCTTTTATTTATTATTTCATCAGGACCTATTGGTAGGTCTAATTAGGCAAAAATAAAATGTGGAGAAAATTTATTTTTGATAATATAGTCTTTGTTTTTTCCTGCATTGCTCCAATAATCCTTTTGCCTTTCTGCTATGAGATTTTGTCCCTAGGGAAAGTAGAGGAAGGGCTAAGGAGAATTTTACCTTGAACTTCTACAACATAGATGCTCACCTACTCTGTCTATTCAACACAGCAGAATATATTCTATTAGATAAACTAGATCAATCAACATGGTCAATAATACGCAATGATATAAATAGCTTTGAGGGCATTTTTGAGAGCATTTTCATCCTCCCCCTACTCCTCCTTCATCCCCAGTGATTTTTGCCACTTATCCTAATCAAAATATTATCTATTTGTCCAGGTGTTTTTCAAATGTCATTTCCTTCATGATTCTTTGCCTTCTTCTCAGATCTTAGCCTCCAAGTGCCTACAATACATCGTGACTTTTTGTGTGTTCTTTTCATGTCTAACTTTCTATGTTCAATACTATTCGCTTTCTTTTTTCCTCCACTAGATTGATTTTTCTTGAAAGTTAACATTTACTCCCTTATCATTCTTTTGGTACCCACTTTTAGGCAGGTATTTTGCTGGTGCTTCAGGGAAGCTCAACATTTAGACATGTTAGAAGAAGCTTTAAGAAGCTAGGGAAGGCTTTTCAGAGAAAGTGAAGTTTAAACAAAGTCTGGAAGGAATGGTGAAGGCTCTTAGGTACACAAAAGAGAAAGGCTATTTAAAATAGATGAAACAGTCTAACATTCATATAGCCTAAAAAAAAAAAAAAAAAAAAAAGATTTCTAGCGAAGGTAATATATTTGCCGATGGATAGCAGATCTGACACAGGAATGTCCTCCTGATTCCTTATGTAACAGAGCTAAACATCATCAGTGCACCAAGTTCTCTATATGGAGCTCAGATGTGCCCCAAGAGTCCTTCTCAGTCCTGGCAACCATTGCCAATCCATCAGAGTTTTCACGGGATATGAAGTCTCTTTGCTAAAATTACACTAACTGAAATTAATGAATTTCTATTTGGCAGAATTTCAATCTAGTGAGGGAAGATTTGTGAATCACTCAAATTAGTTCTTGTTGGTGACAGGGAGAGTGATGAGATGCTAGAGCAGCTAAAGAGTGGATCAGGGCCTGAGACACAGAAAGGGTAGATTAAAAGGAAAGAGAAAGGGCATGCTGATTCACGCTCAGGGAATTCTGTTACCGATTTTTCTTCCTTCTACCACCCAGGTGAGTAGTGACAAGCCACATTAACTGGAGCAGCAGTCAACACCTGGAATAGTCTTCTGGGGCTCTAGGACAGCCTTCCTTTTGGTAGGTGTTCCAAAATTTTTGTTTCACTATTCATTTGATTCTGTTCAGTTACATCGTGCATTATTCTGAGAATTTTAACCCCAAATAAATAACAGTAACTTAGATCTTTACTGTCACAATATTCACATAAAATATGCTTAAAGCTCTTTATTGCCTCCAACTGGTCTGGACAACTCCCCCTTGCCCCACCCTCTATGATCTGAGATTACAATGTTATATGAGACAGAGACACCCTGATGCCTTATAACAAATACCATAAACTGGGTGCCATAAACAAGAAGAATTTATTTCTCACATTTCCAGAGGTGGGGAAGGCCAAGTTCAAGGTGCCAGCCCATTTGGTGGGTCAGTGAGGCTCTCTTCCTGGCTGGCAGATGGTTACCCTTGTGATGAGTCCTCACAAGGCAGAGAGAGAAGGTTCTGGTCTCTTATTCTTCTCATAAGGACACCATTCTGTCATAGACACCCCCCATGACTTCATCTAAACCTAATTCCTTCCCAGAGGTTGTATGTTCAGAAGCCATCAAATTGACAGGGCTTCCATATATGAATGGGAGAGGGGCACAAACATTCAGCCCATAAGTCCTGTAATCATTAACTTAGTTTTAGAAGGTACTCCTAAGTTTTGAAAGTCTATAACCACTTTTTATAAGCTATTCCTGAACCTATGCTGAGAAGTGAATAATTATGGCTCTTTAAGGAGAGAAACAAAGAGGCCTCAATTCAGCACGTTATTTTCTGAAGGGCTACAACCAACAGCAGAGTCTTTCTTATCTGTATATATAAGTATGTATGTATCTATGCATGTAGCTAAGGCCTCTTTTGTCTCTTGGTCATGAGCACTGTAATTGATTGACAGAACTTAATAAAAAAATGCTTTCTTAGTTATCTGGGAATTTTATTAAATCTCTAAGATATGTTAGACGCTGCACGATTTATAAATCTGACCAATATTAAGATTGATAAGTAACAAATTACGTCAAATGTATAGCAGCCCATATTTATCATATATGTTTAATATGTTTTAAACTTTAATTTGGGTGTTCAGACATAGTAATTTCTTCACGTTTGGCTCTTCATCCTTCTTTTGCTCTGTTTTCTACCCTGTCAGGTGACCCCAAGAATCACAACTGATTGATTACAAAGATGCCATACTTTCTGCTTTGAGGCCTTACTGCTTCTTGGTGCATTACAGAGAACCACTCCAACTCCTCTGCAGTTCCTGGCTGTGTGGTTTTATCATAGCAATTGACAGATTAATAAACTCAAAAAGTACATTTTATATATAATGAATGACAGAAAATATGTATTTGGAAGTATAGTATACATATACAGATGTTGTAAATGCATAGAACAAGCCTGAAGGAATTTTAAAAAGTGTCTTTTTAGAATTTTTAGTTCTTATTAGTAAACCATTTCAAGTGTATAGAAAAGTTGGAACTATAACAATAGTACAAAAAGAGGTGGCATGCATACCTTTCATCCAGATTTGCTTATTAACATTTTGCCCCGTTTGGTTTATTACTCTCTCTCTGCCTTTGCCTGCCTCATTTGATGGTAAGTTATTAATCACAGTCATTTACTCCAGACTTTCCAGGATGTATTTTCCAAGAATCATGATATTCCCTTATATAACTACAGTACAGTTATCAACTTTAATAAATTCCACATTATATCATAGTATTAAATATAATATTTGAATCTACTTTCTGAATTTCAATTTTGTTGTTGACCTAATAATATCTTTTATGGCATTTCTTCTCTCTTCCAGCACATAGATCCAACCCAGTACTGCACTGAGCTGTTACTTCTCCTTAGGCTCCTTTAATCTGGACCATATTTACAGCTTTTTTTGTTTGTTTGGTCTTTTGTAGCACTGGTATCTTTAAAGAATACAGCCTCTTTTTTTAATGCAGTAATTCTCATTTTGGGTTTGTCTGATAGTTCCTCATTATTAGTTTCAGATTATGGATTTGCAGTTGGACTACTACCTAGCTGATGTTGTATCCTCATATCTTAGCCAGAGACACACGATGTCCATCTACCCCTCAGTGGTCACCTAACTGGTCAAGGTGTTATTCAATTTTGCCACTGTAAAATTAGTGCTTTTTTCTCTTCCAAAAAATAAACAATCTGTGAGCACTTTCAATCCATGGAAATGTCCTACTCCTCACCAAATTTTTTTCCTGGGTCTGATGTCCACTGATGAATCTTACCTATTCCATCTGTACCATGATGGTTACAAAATGATGATTTACAACTCAACTTACTTTCCACATTCACTAGTCACTCACTCAGCATTCTGTGGTTAAGGAAGAGTCCTCTCTTCTCTCCATTTGTTGTTTAGTTTTTTTTATCAATATGACTCACTAAATCCTATTTTTCAATGGTTCCTAGGTCTTTCCTGTACTTAATTATGTAAAACAAACTTTTAATAGTGGTTATGTCTGGTGAGTGAGATAAGGGAGGAAAAGCTTAAAACAAAGATTTTAACTTTCTATAAACTCCTTAGTGTTTAAACTTTTTATAATAAATACTATCTCCTCTCCTTTTTTAATCAAAAGAAAAAAATAATTAATTTTGGTTTTTATTTGTTTGTTTAGTTTTTTCCCCCCTATTTTTTTTTTAATTGTTGGGGATTCATTGAGGGTACAATAAGCCAGGTTGCACTGATTGCATTTCTTAGGTAAAGTCCCTCTTGCAATCCTATCTTGCCCCCAAAAGGTGTGGCACACACCAAGGCCCTACGCCCTCCCTCCTTCCCTCTATTTGCTCTTCCTTTCCCCACCCCTCCCTCTTTCTTTCTCTCTCTGCTCTCCCCTTCCCCCACCTCCACCATGACCTTAATTGTCATTAATTATCCTCATATCAAAATTGAGTACATAGGATTCATGCTTCTCCATTCTTGTGATGCTTTACTAAGAATAATGTCTTCCACTTCCATCCACGTTAATACGAAGAATGTAAAGTCTCTATTTTTTTTTAATGGCTGAATAGTATTCCATGGGATACATATACCACAGCTTGTTAATCCATTCCTGGGTTGGTGGGCATTTAGGCTGTTTCCACCTTTTGGTGATTGTAAATTGAGCTGCAATAAATAGTCTAGTACAAGTGTCCTTATGATAAAAGGATTTTTTTTTTTCCTTCTGGGTAGATGCCCAGTAATGGGATTGCAGGATCAAATGGGAGGTCTAGCTTGAGTGCTTTGAGGGTTCTCCATAATTCCTTCCAAAAATGTTGTACTAGTTTGCGGTCTCACCAGCAGTGTAAGTGTTCCCTTCTCTCCACATCCACGCCAGCATCTGCAGTTTTTAGATTTTGTGATGTGGGCCATTCTTTCTGAGGTTAGGTTGTATCTCAGGGTGGTTTTGATTTGCATTTATCTAATAGAGAGGGATAATGAACATTTTTTCATATGTTTGTTAGCCATTTGTCTGTCTTCTTTAGAGAAGGTTCTATTCATGTCTCTTGCCCATTGATATATGGGATTGTTGGCTCTTTTCATGTGAATTATTTTGATTTCTCTATAGATCCTAGTTATCAAGGTATTGTCTGATTCAAAATATGCAAATATCCTTTCCCATTGTGTAGGTTGTCTATTTGCTTTGGTTGTTGTCTCCTTAGCTGTACAGAAGCTTTTCAGTTTAATGAAGTCCCATTTGTTTATTTTTGTTGTTGTTGCAATTGCCACGGCAGTCTTCTTCATGAAGTCTTTACCCAGGCCAATATCTTCCAGTGTTTTTCCTATGCTTTCTTTGAGGATTTTTATTGTTTCATGCCTTAAATTCAAGTCTTTTATCCATCTTGAATCAATTTTTGTGAGTGGAGAAAGGTGTGGGTCCAGTTTCAGTCTTTTACATGTGGATATCCCGTTCTCCCAGCACCATTTATTGAATAGGGAGTCTTTCCCCAGTGTGTGTTCTTGTTTGGTTTATCGAAGAGACTTAAGATATTTTCAGATATGGCCCTGCTAGCTGTTGGAAAGTGCAGAAAACAGTGCATACCTTCAACAAGGAGAGTAAAATTAATACATCTATTTTGCCAGTTATCCTGAATCTTAGTGATGATAGAAATAAAACAAAAACCTAGACACATGCAGCTTCTGGGGCTTTCCAGGACCTTGGCTATCCTCCCCTACTCCTCTTGCTTCTCAGCCCCAACCTCCTGTTCGGTCCCTCTGCAGAGGAGAAACTGCACAGCAGGGAGTTCAGAAGTGTCTGTCATAAAGGCTGGATTTGGGCAGCAAAGCATTATGTCCCCAATTCTGACAGTCTGGTGACAGAACCCCCCAGCCAGAATTCCCAGGCATTCAACAAAACCTTTAAAAATGCTGGAAGTGGGAGATGAAGATGGTTGTTCTTCAGGCCAGTGTCTGTCCTTCCTCCCTCCACCCTTATTTCTTCCCCCAGATCAGAGGAGGAGGGCGGCACCTCCTGCCTCTCTGGGCAGAGTGTGCGGGGCACTGAACATCCACAGAAGCCCTAGCTCCATGTCCAGCATCTGTGCAGTAGGCTTCCCGCACCCACAGCTCCCCATCTGGCACCAGCCATGAGAACAGAACACGCGTAATCAAGACCTTGCCTCGTGGGGTCACGTTCTGGCCCAAGCAACGATAGATAGCACAACAAATAAGGACAATGGGTATAGAGGTTGATGCCTGCAAGCATGAAATGGATCCGGGTAAGGGGGAAGGCATCACAGGAGTGTCACTTTGAACACGGGCCTAGGAGGCCATTGTAGGAAGGTAGATTTTGAGGAAAATCTCCAGGGCAGGCAGGCACAGCCTAGAAACAACTGGGTAGGATCTCCAGAGGCAACAGCCAGTGTAGAGGTCATGTACAAGAAGGGAAGGCAAGCAAAGGAGGGAGGATGACACCTGGGGAAGACCCTTCCACTCCCTCCCAGTTCAGGTCAGACCCCCATGTGGGCAAGGCAGCCCAGAGGAGGATGCACTGTGTCCCCAGGGTCCACCTATTCATTCATGTGGCTGGCCCTGACCACATGCCTGGCCTCCCACAGAAGTGAGACAGGTACACTCTTCCCGCTCCCCAGCCCTGGAAAGGTAGGACAGGTGTGCACCCAGCCCTGGACTCTCCCTTGCCATCTGGAAAGGCAAGACAGATAAATGTGCAGGTCATATTCTATCTGCCTACAGGATACATCCAGACCAACCATCCAGACAAGGTGGCCATGAAACAGGCACTGGCCAGGAAGCTTGTCTCTGCCGGTGGTGTTTCCCACCCAAGGAAAACCCACTGTCCCCTCACATTCTGTCCAGTGTACTGCCCCCAAGTTCCAGTCCCTAGGCCAGAGCTCCTTGAGGCAGCCTTTCTTGGGGCCAGCCTTACCCAGCCAGTAAGGGCATAGTGATTGGAGCAGGCCAGTGGGAGCCAGCTTGGGGCCCTGGGCCCAAGTAGGCAGGTAGGACTTACAAACAGGAAAGGGCCCCCATTTGACCCCAGTTCTCTCTCTATGCCATCATTCCTGACATTACAGGTCAATCAGGCAAAGGTTTTCACAAAGCTGGGAATGAGGCCTGGCATGGTGGCTCACGCCTATAATCTCAACACTCTGGGATGCTGAAGAAGGTGGATTGCTTGAGCTTAGGAGTTCAAGACTAGCCTGAGCAGGAGTGAGACCCCGTCTCTACTGAAAACAGAAAAACTAGTCAGACGTTGTGGCGGACACCTGTAATCCCAGCTACGGGGGAAGCTAAGGCAGAAGGATTGCTTAACCCTAGGAGTTTGAGCACCGCACTCTACCCCGGGGACATAAGGTGTTTCTATTTTAACAAAAAAAAAAAAAAAAAAAAAAAAAAATTATGTGCCTTAGATGTGCCACTCACCTCATCCTAATTTCATCCCTATTTAGATAACCAAGAGAAACAGTCCTGTAACTGCTCACTGCCGCACCCATGTGACAGGCAGGAGTCGGGTTGGCCATGTGGTAGAGAGTTGTTCATAGTATCCTGAAGGATGTCAGTGAACTGGGGAAAATATTTGCTACATAGGACAAAGACAATTTTTTTTTTTTTTTTTTTTTTTTTTGCCACTTAAAGAGTTTCTAGCTGGGTTGTGGTGTTAGCCTATAGTCCCGGCTACCCTGGAGGGTGAAGCAAGAGGATGGCTTGGGCCTAAGAGTTCAAGGATACAGTGAGCTGTGACTGGGCCACTTCACTTCAGCCCAGGTAATAGTGAGCAAGACCTTGTCTCTAAAAAACATGAATAGATAAAAAGTAAGAGGCTCTTTAAACCTATAAAAGCCTTAGTGAAGTGGAAAACTTGACAAAGGACTCATGCATGCAATTACAGAAATATAGATAACCTACTAATATCAGATAGTTTTTTTTTTTTTTTTTTTTTTGAGGTAAGGTTTCACTCTGTCATCCCAGCTAGAGTGCAATGGCATCACTGTAGCTCATCCTAACTTCATTTTTTAAATGCACATTATAAAGCACTGTAGTGGACATTGTGGCAATTTCCCTGGAATCTCACTTTGGACCTCCTAATGGGTCCCTATCAGTCAGAGTAATCATGTTGCCTTTACAACAGTGGCTGGTTCAGGGACTGGGCCCAGCAATCAGAAATGAAAAGCATAGAGGAAAAGGAAATTGTGTTCTTGGTGGCACTGATGCACACAGCACTGATCCAACCCAGGCCTGTGTGCCCATCCTCTGGGTCTTATGGTTAGGGGTGCCAATATTAGCTCCCTTCTAACATGCAGAGCAGTTTGATGGACCTTTCTGCAACTTGCAAAGGTGTACCACTGACGTGAGTCACCACTTCTCTTTTACCTAGTGATAATGTACCTTTCTCTGTACTGCATGTTGCCAGGATCCAGGAAAAGGAACTTTCTTGCACACTTGTTAGGGGGTTCTGATAGACACAAACTCTTCTGAGGGAAAGCGGCATTTTTTAACTTATAAAGAAAAGGAATTTATTTTTTAACAGTTATGGAGGCTGAGAAGTCCAAGGTTAAGGAGCCACATCTGGTGAGAGTCTTCCTGCTGGGTGGGACTCTCCACAAGGTCCCTAGGCAGCTTAGGGAATCACAGGGTGAGGAAACTGAGTGTACTAGTTCAGGTCTCTCTTCCTTTTCTTATAAAGCCAAAAGCCTCACTCCAGCCTCACATATATCTCTAGCCCATTTATCCACTCATGAGGACAGACCCCCCATAACCTCTTAAAGCCCCACCTCTCAGTATTTCCACACCAAGGATTAAATTTCAACATGAATTTAGACGGGACATTCATACCATTGCAGGGATCAAAACAGTGACTACTCATTGTAAGCTCAACGTAAGGTTACCTGCTATTACTACAATTTAGGGAGCCAAGTTCACGACTATTAATTTGCTGAGTTACATATGAAATTTAGTTCCAAGTCCACACAAGGAAGTGTGTGAGAAAGAGGGAGCTCCTTATCCCTTCAGGGGTAATGGCTGGCTTTCCAATTGTTATTAATTCTCAGTTTCCTAAAGTGAATCTGGTGTAAGCTTTCCCCCTTACAGGGCCTGGTTGCAAATGGGGGAAGCATGACAATCTCACACCAGCATCTACAGAATAGCCTCAAAAGCAGAAGGAAACAGAAAAAGCTGGGGCCAACTGTGCCCTCAGCAGATGCAACATGGACTCCTGGGCCAAGACACAAGTGGCATTTAGAAGTCGCGTGCCCTGGCCCCTGTGATCCCATTGCTGTGTGTATTCTAGTTGCTATTGCCCATCTACACAAAATAATCTTTAGACAAGATAGTTCTCCATAGCATGCTTTGTGATAATTACAGTCCAAATTAACAGCCAATAAAAGATTAAACAAATTATATTTCCATAGGAGGGGTTATCCTGCAGTTTTGAAAACAAAACTTTATGTGATATGAATGGCACAAAATAATCTTTGAGATTTCATTGGTAGTCAGAATAGCGAAGTTCAAACTCTTGCAGAACATCATCACTATGGCCACAGTCGGCCCACACGGAGTCTCAGGAACTGTGCAAGGTGCTTTGCACTGCTTTCAACTTCATTTTACAGATGAGGTAATTATGAGTTTTCGGCTTCAAGAAAAAAACAAACAAAACAAAACAAAAAAAAAAACGAAGATGTCATTCCAATAGGCTTACTATGGATGCATGGACTTACTTGAAGGATCGGCAAAAACTTAAAGATAGCTGACTTTAGAGATTGGCTTCCAGGGTTTTAACGTTGGGACAAGGCATTTGCTGTTGTATGTCTTCGTTGACTGCGTTTTTTTATACAGTGTGCACACGTCATTAAAAAATTAAGAATGTGCTTTTGGAGCCAGAAACGAAGGGCATTCCGGTTGCAGGGATCTTGAAGGAGTGGCCGAGCTACATACAGAACAGCCCAACTGGAGCCTGACCCGAGCCTGACTCGAGCAACGGAGAAGTGGAGAAGTCTGCACGTAGATCTTTCACTGGGACATATTAGGGCATTATAAGAAACACATCTTAAAAATCACCAGTAAACCTTGGGGAAAAAGTTTACCTTAAAGTTGAGATAATTTGTCCAGATGTTAGGCAGCTAAAGACGTGTAAGGTGCTGAAACCCATACTCTAGCATTGACCCCTAAACTGCCCTAAATATGCTTAATTTGACCTGGAATATAGCCTATTTTGCAGCATTTTAGAGTCCTGGAATCCGCCCACGAGAAGGAGGCGGTGTCCTTTCCTGGGAAAGCCCATACCCCTGCCGGGGCGTCCTCTCCCCACCGAGGGTCCAGCAGGAGCGGCCTGGACCCCTCTGCGGGCTGCCCTCCCTGGCTGGGGCGCCCAAGCCCCCACGACACGGACGCCACACCCTACGCGGCTTGCGGACCCGGAGCGCCCGGCCGAGCGGGAACGCTGGGGATTGGCAGCTGCTCTGCACAGGAAGCGGTGAACCCAGAACCCTGCCCGCCGCCACCAGGCGAAACCAGGACGCCGAGGTGCCGCGTCGGGCAGGTCCCCGTCGCAGGGACTGTTCAAGCCTTTACCCCGAGACCTCTCAGGACCAATTGGCTGGCGGGCCCCGGCCCCAACTCCGCCCTCCGTCTCCGACGAGCACCGAGGAGCGAGCCTAGCGGCCGGGCGGGGAGAGGCTGGACTCCACGACAGCCAATGGGCAGCGAGGACGGTGGAGCCTGAGCCGCCGTCCCCGCCCGCGGGAGTCCATGTTGGGCGGGGCCCGGCCTGAAAGTCGGCAGCCGGTGGCGAGCCGGGCGGGCGCCCAGTGGCTGGGGCCTCCAGGTGCAGTTTAGAATTGGATGCAATTGTGAATTGTGCATAATAAAAGGGAAAAAAAGTGATACATTTCTTTCCAACCTATTTCTATAGATTTTTAAAAATCAGATTAATCTGTTTTAAATCAGACCTTAGGTAAAATATTTGAGCTTTTACTTATAATATGTAAACATTCCTCCAAGCTCTTAAACAGATTTTTTTTTTTTTATTTGAGACAGAGTCTCACTGTGTTGCCCTCGGTAGAGTGCTGTGGCATCACAGCTCACAGCAACCTCAAACTCTTGGGCTTAAGAGATTCTCTTGCCTCAGCCTTCCAAGTAGCTGGGACTACAGGCGCCTACCACAACCCCCGGCTATTTTTGGTTGCAGTTGTCATTGTTGTTTTAGCTGGCTCCGGCCAGGTTCCAACCTGCCAGCCTTGGCAGCTGCTGTGCTATGGGCGCTGAGCCACTTAAAACAGGTTTTAAAAGGGTAATATACACATAGGGTATATTCTAGTGTATAAATGTATCATAAATTCTCCTTATGGGTAAGCAGCTTGTTTCCTAAGTTTTACTAATGTTAAGTGCACTGATGCCTTTCTGTTTACTTCTTCTGGACGACTAAAGGGTAGGAATAGTTACACGGTCATTTAATATTTAATTTTTTCCCTAACTGCTTTGATGTTGAGTTCCTAGCCTTAAGCTATCCTCCTGCTTTAGCCTCCCTGTGTGCTAGGATTATAGGCCTGAGCCACCGCACCCAGCTTCCCTAACTGCTCTGTGATTGCATTTCTCCCTCAAGAGTTTTGCAGCATCAAATATTATGTTTAAACTTTTTTGGTCAGTTTGACGTAGATACTAGTTGGTCATTGTTTTTATAGTATTTCATTGTCAGTGAAGTCTGCCATTCACATTCTTAATATTTATATTCATATGAATGTTCATATTCTTTGCTAGTTATGTATCTGGCTGTTGGTGGCTTTTTTCCTTAATAAATTCCAGAGGTTCTTTGAATTAGCTTGATGTAATTTCTGCTATAAAACCTGATAGTGTTTGCAAATTGCTGTAGCATTTCTAAGAGAAACAGAATATATAATTTATGATAATCATACCCTGTTTCTTCACTTGGTCAGGCATTACAGCTATTTGACACTGCTATTTGACAAAAGCAGTCTTTTCAACACTCAGTGCTAGCTGATGTAATCAGCACACTGAACCTAGCTGCTCTTTTCCAGTATTTTTGCTTTTATGTCTGCTTAGACATTTAACACTTTCTAAATACGTAACCCCTTGGAATCAGGCCAATCTGGTTGAACTTTTATGTCACAAAATTGTGGGTTGCTTTTCAGTTGCTATGAACCACCAGTTTGCAAGTTATGTATCCCAAGCATGCCCAGAGGAACCAAGCCTGCAACTATGGGTGGAGCCTAAGTGCTGAAAACAAAGAATGAGACCAAATTAAGAAGCTAGCACCCCTCGGCAGGATCCCTCATCCAGCATACTGAGCTCTGACATCATCCCCATTGCATGATGCAGCGAGATCATGCCTTGTGACTCTGCCTACAAAACATAGTGGCCTAAAGGTCAGGCATATTTGAGCATCTCCTCGTGTCTCCTTGCCAGTGACTTGATATAAAGCTTTTTACTTTTCTCAAGAGACAGTGCCACGGTATTAACTTCTATGTGGATTGGGCTCCAAGCTCTTGCTTGATAACAAACATTTCAGGTGCTCTTGTAAACACATGCGATCCTTGATAGTGACAGAGCAAGACTGCAGCAGTGCTGAAACGAGGTTTTATTTGAAATTCTATTAATCACTGATTTCAACATTCTCTTTCAAAGCAAAGTTGAATGAAAAGGATTTGTGGCAGATTTAATCATCCAAATTTGATAGTCATGATGAGACTTAACTTGTAACACAATCTAAACTCTTTACAAAATAAGGTGAAATGTATTAGTATAATTCTCATTTCCTATCTGAATTGTAATATAGGATTTTCTTGAGACATCTGGGCTTATCCTTTGAGTACTCTTCTTTCTTGTACTAATGAGATTTTTGATAAATAGAATATTTTTCTGAAGACACTGCGTATGCATATGAATCTTTGCTTTAAAATGTTTCAGTTCATTAGCAAGGATGTGGGGAAATTGGAACCACTGTGCTTCATTGCTGGGAATGAAAAATGGTGCAGCTGCTGTGGAAGGCAGTTTGATGGCTCCTCAAAAAGTTAAACAGAGAATTACCACAACAATATATTCTAATCCAGCAATTCTACTTCTAGGTATATACCTATAAGAACTGAAATCAGGAACTCAAACATACTTCACACTAATATTTATAAGCTCATTATACACAATAGCCCCCCAAATGGAAACAACCTAAATATCAATGAATAGGTGAACAGATAAAATGGGATGTGTACATACAATGGAGCATTACTGAACCTCAAAAGGGAATGAAATTTTGATACATGCTATTAATACAATATGAATGGACCTTGAAATATTATGCTAAATGAAGTAAAGCAGACACAAAAGGAGACATGTAATTCATTTATATGAGGTACCTGGAACAGGCACATTCATAGAGACCAGGGAGAGGGGTGAATGGGAAGTTATTGTTTATTGGGTAAAGAGTTTCTGTTTAGTATGATGACACTATCCCAAATGGTGGTGATGACTGCACAACATTGTGAATGAAGTATCACTGACCTGTATGCTTAAAGGTAGTTAAACTGGTAAATTTTGTGTTATGGATATTTTACCCCAATTAAAAAATGATTCAGTCCAGAACCATCCTAAGATGATTTAGGAAGATCTTTAAGAAGTGTCTACAGTTTTTTAATGGTAAATGATCTTTTCCCAACTCCTTTATTAAGGCTTAGATAGAGCTCCTGCCACCAATTTCCTAACCATTGATATCTCTACAGACCTGGAAATCATGTGGCTATAGCCATCAAGAATGCAGGTGTGCTTCCCATAGTTTGGCAAGCACAGGAAGAATTGTGTGAATCTGTATGACAGGTAAGGCCAATAGAAGAAACCACTACCAGCCCACGGTTCTATCTGTAGTCAGAGCAGTTAAGCAAATCAAACCAAAATCAACCAAGGGTGGTAGGTTCAAACCTGGCTCCAGCCAAACTGCAACAAAATATAGCCGGGCGTTGTGGTGGGTGCCTATGATACCACCTACTCGGGAGGCTGAGGCAAGAGAATCGCCTAAGCCCAGGAGTTGGAGGTTGCTGTGACACCACAGCACTCTACCAAGGGTAATAAAATGAGACTCTGTCTAAAAACAAACAAACAAAAAACACAAACACCTCTTGTGTCAAAAGTAAGTCCCTCTCTTGGATTAGTGTTGCCATTAACTAGGAGTATTCTAAAGCAGATACATCAATGGTCAATGGCCCACACACCTACAGTCTTGCAGGGATGTAATCTAGTCTAACCGTACTTTGTTTTCCATCATCCAAGCTCCAGCCTCTTTCTGGAATTTGCCTACACTGCTGAGATTAAACCAGATAAATCGCCCTGAATGAGACAGGCAGCCAAGAGACACGAGGAAAAAGATTGCAAGACATTTCTGAAGAAATGCAGAAAGGATGCAAGGGTAGGATTTGAGACTGGATCTGCAGCACCAGATACGTAAAAATGGTGCAGCCTCATTAGTCTGTGGTCCAGTGATGGAAAAAGCAGACTGAGAGACTCTTCACCAAGTGTAATGTCTCTGGCAAAAACTGTAGTATGTGTAATCACAGAAGTCATTGACAGAGAGCCAGCTCTTGGATGGGTGCCTAAAGGTCCAGATCAGAATGGCCTAGTGGAACCCAGGAGTGGAGGTAGGTGGGAGTTGCCCCAGGGAGGGCACAACAGAGACACACTGGACAGAGTTGCCTTCCCTTTTGAGGAAGCCTGTTTAAGTCTCATGACTCAGCTCTCAGGTGGGGATGAAAATGCTGCCTCCAGGCCCCTGCCCCCCAGGTGCTTCCAGCACCAGTAGCAATACCAACCGGAAAACTCAGGTGTAAAGGTGGCTGGAATGTCCTCTCCTCTACTCCCACTGGGTCCATGGGGAGACAGCCAGGGGACAGAGATCCTCCTTGGCAAAGGCAGCCTGTGCAGAGGTATCTGACAAGAGAGTGTCAAGTGTCTTGTCATCCAGGGATGTGAAAAGAATACCACTCCCCGAGCAATGTCCTTCCTGTGATAAAGTGTGGTTTAAGTAGGCACATGTATACCCACACCAATGAGAAGCCCTGGATATGTGGCTGTTGTCCTGCCAGTTTTGCAGAGTGGAACTCCTATCTCATACCATATACAAAACTTAACTTAGAACAAAGCATAGGAACACATCTTCATTACCCTGAATTAGGCAATATGACACCAAAAGCATAAGCAATAAAAAAAAAAAAAGTTAAACTGGACTTCATCAAAATTTAAAAATCATGTGCTTCAAAGATGCCAGCTCCCCACAGGTGTTTCCAGCACCAGCAGCAGCACTAACAATGATAGAAAATACTTAAAACCTACAGAATGATAGAAAATATTTACAAATCAAGTATCAGATAAGGGGCTTTATCTGGAATATAAAAAAGCTTTTAAAAATAAATAACAAAGACACCCCAACTTAAAAATAGGCAAAAAATCTGTATATAAATTTCTTCAAAAGAAACACACAAATGGCCAACCCTGAAGTAAATAAGGATTTAGGTCACCTTTTTGTAATGTAAAATAAATTCATAAAATAAAAAATGATTCTGAGCCTGCTGGAGCTACAGGTGAAAACTGCATCCATTCCAATTTTCTGCATTCATGGAATACAGGTATAAAGAGTCTGCCTAAGCAAAGATGATTATCACTAGTCAATTTTCAAGTATTTATTAAGCACCTAATATGTGCAGGAACCTGGCTTCTACTGGGGAAATAGAATTAATAAAAAGAATCTCCTAACCTAGAAATCGTCTCCACAGAAGTGGTCTTGCTATGCTGCTCAAGCTGGTCTTCACACAGGCCTCAGGTCATCCTCCCACCTCAGCCTCCTGGGCGGCATGCGTTGCTGAATTGAGTAAGTATTAAACCAGAATGTGATGACATCACAGGCAATTCACTAAGTAACAGATTGCAAGGACAGAAAGCTCTCCTTTGTATATCCAAGCAGATACAATCTATTACATGTTTTCAAAATAAAATAACTAGTCCTCATGTAGGAGAACTTACTAGTTCTATTCATCCCACATACTTCATTCTACCTTTACCTGGTAATTGGGGTAATTACCAGTTCCAAAGGAGAAATAAACTCACATCTTTGACAGTCTGTAGTTTTACAATTGGAGGGAGGGGTCCATCGAAGTTAGGCTCTTATCCTCCCGCCCAAACTGCCAGACTGTCTACCTTCACCTTTCAGAGATGGCTCCCACATTCCAGAGAGGTCTTAAAGGGAACAAAAAGGCCGAGTCTAAAAGGATTTATATACATTTCCAAGAGGTTGAAGTACTTAACAGTAATTACTGGCTTTGTAAAATAAATGATCAGGGGGAAAAAGGGAGAAAATCTCTCATATTCAGCAAAAATGATTAAACTTATTTTTAATTTGTTTTTGTCCTTACAATCGCCAAACATGATCGATATTGCAAGTGTAATTCAAGGCGGGGATTTAGTTAACACTGAGAAAGGACTGGTGGACATAGCAAGACTCCAGCCCCACGGGTTCGAAGATCTTAGGGCACAGACTGAATTGCCGCTCAAGAAGCGATGGATCTCTGGGGACGCTCCCTAACCGACAAACGACCACCTGCCTGGGCTGGGGAAACACTAAGCCGCGCGCGAAGATGCCCGGTAGCGCCAGGTCCTACACACGAGCACCGCCCCGCAGGCCAGGGCTCCGCAACGGCAGTCAGAGCCCCCGCGCCGTCCGCGGCCCAGTCGGCGTGAAACGTGACTGCTCGCGCTCACCCGCCCACGGCGGTCCGACTGGCGGCCGCGGTGCCTACGGATGCGGCTCTGGGTCATAAGCCTGCGCCTCTCCCAGCAAAATACAGCCTCAGGCAGTGAGCCGGCAGCCAGCTCCAGGGAGCGGCCGAGGCCCGACTCCACAAAAAGGGGTCGCGCCGAGCAGCACTCATGTGACCTTTGCGATCAGCCCCAGCCCCCTGTATGCGTCGCAGTGCGGACGCCGCGGTCTCCAGGCCCTGCGCATGTCCTTGCCTCACGGCGGGTGACGCAATCCGACCTGGCCAGGCAGGCCGCAGCGCCGCGTACGTCAGATCGCGTAACTCCTCCAGAGTGGCCTGCGCAGCCTGGCGTGAGGGCTCAGGCCCTCCCGGGCCCCGCCAGCAGTAGGGCGGGGCGGGGAAGGGGCGGGGCCTGAGGCGGCCAATCGACGGTGCCCGCGCTGGAGCCGAGTCCCGCCCAGCCGGGCCGGCGGTTCCTACCGGCCTAGTGCAGCGGACGTCGGCGGCGGCCCGGCAAACGGGGAGGTGAGTGCGCGCCCTACAGGGCCCGGCCCGGCTCCTCGCCTCCCGCCTCCGCCTCCTGGTTGTCGGCGCGTGCTAACTGTTCCGAGGAGCGGCAGGCCTTGGGGGGGTGGGGGGGTGGGGACGGCCCAGGGCCCGAGGGACAGGCCAGATCCACGCGGCCCCGATGCCTGAGTCGCGGAGGCAGCACGTCCGGCCGAGGAGGGGCTTGACTCTAGTTGCAGCAGTTTGTTCTCATATCACCTTTCGAGGGGCCGAAGGGGCCGGCGACCGCGAGGTGGCGGCCGCGGATCTCGGCCGGGTGGGGTGGCGCTGTCAGGGCCGGGGGGACGCCCGCAGCCTGGAGCCCGGCGGAGGCCGTGTCCCTGTGCTCTCCGGGGCTGCCGACTGCGGTTCCCGGGGCCGCGAGGGCTGCCCGCGTTAGCGCAGATGCTCATCGCGGAGAGGCGTCCGCGAGGCCCGGGAACGACAGTGGGGCGCGCAGCTGTCACTGGGTGCAGATAGCCCTGTCGCCACGATCGGTGCCTTCTCTGGCAGCCAGGCAAAATAGGAAATCGTGCTCTGAACCCGCTTTGTTGATGGCCTGAGACATCACTGCCTGGCTGCCTGTACGAGGCCCCTCGGCAGAGGCTCGAGGGAGTCGGGGCGGGTGGCTAGCGCTCACGTCAGGCTGAGAGCTCTGTAGCCGCCTCTTCCCGGGCTGGGACTTGGGTCACCGACTGCCCCACCCTCAGCTTACCTTGTATCTCATCGCGCCTGCTTGTGGACCCTTCTTCAGGTGACGTTGCTTCGGTCTCCAAGGGACTGACCTCTCAAAGGGCAGGCCCCGTGTTTGAGGGGTCTTGGCTGTGGGAGCAGTATCATTTTGGGGGCTGGAGAAAGGGAGCCGGTGGCACTGGTTTTCAGGGAAAATAATCACAAGTTTTGCTCCAGACGTATTGAATCTGAAATGACGTCTAAGATCTGGCTGAAGGAGACTGAAGGAAGGTGGATGCTTAGGATGGGTGGAACTTGGAAGAGGAAGGTAGATTCAGGAGCAGAGGTTGGAGGTGAACTTTGTTGCAGTTTGGCCAAGGCCAGGTTCCAACCCGCCACCCTTGGTACATGGGGCCTGTACCCTACTCACTGAGCCACAGGCACCGCCCTGGGGGTGAACTTTGAAGATAAAGCACATACTCAGGGAGTCTGTGGAGAGTGGAGCCGGCAAAGCACAAGAAATGAAGATGGGGTGGGGGTATCACAGAGGCCCAGGTGGGTCTGGTGGAACCTGCATGCCCTCTGCATTGGGAGAAGACAGGGGTAACTGTGACCCTTTACACTGAGGAGTCTGAAGCCAGGGGTGTGTTGGGATGTTTGAGTTGAATCCAGAATCTCACCAAGCCAGGCTCAAATCTGAGCCAGCCACTTACTGTTACCTGGTTAGTTCCTCACCTGGGAAATGGCCATCTCACCTGCACCCTCACCTGCACCTTCACCTGTGTGTGGGAAGCCAATAACAGGTAATCAGAGGTTTCAGGCTCAGCTGGGTGCACTTGCTGTGCTGCTCTACTGGGAACCCTGCAACAGCCTTCTCTGAGTCAGAGGGAACAGGCTCAGAGAAGTTAGATTTTTCTTGCTCACACTAGCACAGCCTGTAAAAGCTGAGGAACCTGCATCCACTAGAGTAACAGTAATTCAAAGTGTGCGGTGTTTGGACTGTGATAAATGGTGATGGAGTGTGAACTTCTTTCTTGGAAGTTTTCCTCATACAAAGTAGAATTTTCTAAGGGTTTTCAGTTTGCTCCGAGATGGTATTGGCCATGTGTTTCATCTTAATTATTTGGTCTCCTGATCAGAGAACTAAACATTATTGTTGACATAAATTCTATTACTATTTTGAGGCTTATATCTGTAAGCAAATTAGTGACCTTGATAAACAAATCACTACTTTTGTGTATTTCACTAATTATAACTTTTATCATTTATGTTTCTCATTGGAGCAAATCTTTGCAATATTCCATTTTTTCTTAAAAATATTATGTTAGGGGAGTGCATCAGGAAATTCACTTCAGAAAACTGCTAAGAAGTACAGTGTGGTTTAAGAAAAGCTAGGTTGTTAAAGAGTTTATATCTTCTCAAAAACTGAAGTAATCCTCATAATTTTTACTCTTTTTATTTCTTTGGTTGCTCAGACTTGAGATGATTCTTGTTTTTGTTTTCAAAGCTGTTTTTAGCAAGAAGAAAGATGGAAAGTGGTGCAGTTCTGCTGGAATCCAAATCTTCCCCATTGAACCTTCTGCATGAAATGCATAAGCTCCGGCTTCTTGGTCACTTGTGTGATGTGACCGTCAGTGTGGAATATCAGGGTGTCCGTGAAGACTTTGTGGCCCATAAAGCAGTGCTGGCAGCCACCAGCAAGTTTTTTAAGGAAATGTTCCTTAATGACCAGAGTGTGGATGGTGCTAGGACTAATGTCTACTTAAATGAAGTGCAGATTGTTGACTTTGCTTCATTTCTCGAGTTTGTCTACACTGCAAAGGTACAGGTAGAAGAAGACAGGGTGCAGCGAATGCTGGAAATGGCTGAAAAACTGAAATGTTTGGACTTATCAGAAACTTGTTTTCAGTTAAAGAAACAGATGTTGGAGTCTGTACTTTTGGAATTGCAAAGTTTCTCAGAGTCTCAGAAGGCCGAGGCAGGCAGTGGCTCCCAAGTCAGTGTTGCTTCGGGCTCAAGGGGCAGTGGGGCCACAGAGGGCCTTCACTCCAATGGCCTGCTGGAGCCCTCAGCCTCCCTGGTGGAGAGAGTTAGCAACGGAGTGTCATCAGACATGCTGCTGAGGAAGTCCAAGGAGAAGCTAGACAAGCAGAGAGAGGGAGTTAAGCCTCCTTACCCCAAAATCAGGAGAGCTAGTGGCAGACTGGCTGGCAGGAAGGTCTTTGTGGAAATCCCTAAAAAGAAATACACAAGAAGCCTCCGGGAGCAGCAGGACAGTATAGAGGATGAGTTGGGAGACGGCAGGTGTCTTCAGGACCAAAGCTCTGATAGTGGCGGGGTGGAGAGGGAGCCTGTTGGAAAAAATGAGGGGAGCTGTGCAGAAGCCCAGGTGAAGGAGGTGTTGCAAAAGGCAGGCGCGGAGCAGGAAGAGGAGGAGGACGACGACGAAGAGGGGGAAAAGAGCCACTTCAAGTGCCCCATCTGCCATAAGGTGTTTTTGTACGAAAAGAGCTTCCTGAAGCACAGCAGACACCACCATGGCGTGGCCACCGAGGTGGTGTACCGCTGCGACACGTGCAGCCACACCTTTGCCAACCGCTGCAACCTCAAGAGCCACCAGCGCCACGTGCACAGCAGCGAACGCCACTTCCCCTGCGAGCTGTGCGGGAAGAAGTTCAAGCGCAAGAAGGATGTGAGGCGGCACGTGGTGCAGGTGCACGAGGGCGGCGGCGCGCGGCAGCCCTGCGGCCAGTGCGGCAAGTGGCTGAGCTCCAAGACGGCGCTGCGGCTGCACGAGCGCACGCACACGGGCGACAGGCCCTACGCCTGCGAGTGTGGCGCCAGGTTCTCGCAGCCCTCCGCGCTCAAGACCCACATGAGGTACGGCCTCGCAGAGCTGCCCGGCTGCGTCCGCAGTGTGGCTGGCGTCTGTGCAGGGACTGTCTTCTACAAGAGAAATTGAGCTTGGTCTGGGATTTGGCTCTAGTGGCCCCGTCTCTAGGTGTCTCACTAACTTGTCCCCTCCAAGTGTTGGGTGGCTGTTTCAAGGTAGAGGCTGTGAGAAATGGCTTTTCCTCCCCCACTCAGAAGCCCGCTAGTGTCCCTGGGCGGGGCCGGGGAAGACCCTTGTCCTCCTGGGGGTGACCTCGTTCCTTCCAAGGCCTGGTTGGGGGGCTGCCGTGCTGCACAGAGGGCAGTGACAGTGCGGGACCCACTAGGCCCACCTGCCTGAGCTGCGGGCCAGGGCTGGCCCATCCCCAAGGTGACATTCACACTCCTGCCATGCTTGAGGAAGAGTTGGGCCAGATTACTTTTTATTTCTCTTCTCCTGGCTGTTCCTTTAGAACTTGGGTTCTGTGACCTTTTGTGTTCAAAATCCCATTGAAGATCTCAGTGAGATGCTATGGAGGGTTTTAGGATCTGTCTGTGGGCTTGGAAAATGTGCCATTCGGTAAGTGTAAACTCTGGAATCAGGATGGACAGTGTTTTGTTTGTTAAAATGTTTTGAACTGTAGGTGTGTGGTCAGTTTTAAAATAAGTTTTCTCATAGTTCCCAGTATTTACACTTAAAATTCCAACCACTTCTCTAGTCTGACCGCAAACCCAGGCCAGTCTGTGGTGGCAGCATGGTGCTCATCATCTTTTATTCTAAAGTTGTTGAAGTACTTTATGTAGTAAGTTAAAAATATTTAATTTAGGAACTGCTCAGTAAACCATGATTAATTGCTACTTCACACTAGTTGGGAAATTAAGTTGCTTATGCATACTCCTCAGAAAACAGATTTCTTCAGCATTTTGAGAACAGTTCTCTTTTCTAGGCTGGTCATATTAGGAAGTGACAGAAAAATGTTTGATCATGTAGCACTTTGTCAGCAATGGGTCCTTAGGTGTTTGAGGCTGATTACTCTGTGTGAGGAAGCTTTACACATATTAGATGGTGTGCTTGAGTATTTTAAATAATACAAAAAGGCGTGGTCTCTGAATGTGCCTTACGGCTGTGGCCTCCATGCCCTGGCTGCCACCTGGTACCAGGCTGTGACCTGTTAGGAACCCGGCCACATAGCAGGTGAGTGGGCAGGGAGCGTCACCTGTGTTTACAGCTGCTCCCCATCATTCCCATCACCTGAGCTCTACATCCTGTCAACCCTCTCCTCTGCTCCCCACACCACACCCATCCCTAGTCCATAGAAAAGTTGAAAGTTGTCTTCTATGAAACTGGTCCCTGGTGCCAAAAAGGCTGGAGACTACTGCTTCATAGCATAAACAGTGAGGTTTATAAGATGTAGAAGGTTCCGTGATTTCTGGGGAAATGCGCCCATTAGCATGCTCATGTAGGGCCTTGGACCTGCCACTTCAGTCCTTCTCAGTAGGTCTCTTGGAATAAATGATTGCAGGATAGAGTGGAAATTGTACTGCAAAGTGAGCTTTGAAATACATCCGAAGTTATCACCTGCATGTTGTACTTTCAGAATTCATACAGGGGAAAAGCCTTTTGTCTGTGATGAATGTGGTGCAAGATTCACTCAGAACCACATGCTGATTTATCACAGAAGGTGTCACACAGGTAAATAATTCTGCTCTTGTGATTAAATGTCTTTCTTAGCTGTAGAAGGAAGGAAGCTGCAGTTCATTTTCTTCTTCTTTTTTTTTTTTTTTCTGAGACAAGAATCTCACTTGGTTGTCCGGGGTAGAGTGCTGTGGCATACAGTTCACACCAACCTCAATCTTCTGGGCTCAAGTGATCCTCTTGCCTCAGCTTCCCCAGTAGCTGGGACTACAGGCATCTGCCATAACACCCAGCTAATTTTTCTATTTGTACTTTTATTTTTATTTATTTTTTTGAGACAGAATCTCACTTTGTCGCCCTTGGTAGAGTGCCGTAGTATCATAGCTCACAGTAACCTCAAACTCTTGGGCTCAAGTGATCCTCTCACCTCAGCTCCCAAGTAGCTGGGATTACAGGCGCCTGCTACAATGCCTGCCTATTTTTAGAGATGGAGGTCTCTCTCTTGCTCAGGCTGGTCTTGAACTTGTGAGCTCAGGCAATGTACCTGCCTTGGCCTCCCAGAATGCTGGGATCACAGGCGAGAGCCACCTCACTGGCCTGCAGGTGATTAATGTAGAAGTTGGCATCTGCCGAGGCGATGCATTTAGAGCCATGCTATATATACCTTTTCCATCCAGTAAGGGAGCAAGAATGAACAAAAATATATACATGCCCTCCAGTGCATGTGGCCAGGAATTCTATACCTGTGGGCAATAGGATCTGGCTTATAGGTCTTAGGTATTAGGAGGTATGAAACAGTCTCGGCCAAAAATTCTACTTCCAGAATCTCTCCTAGGACAGGCACAGTGACTCAAGGCCTGTAATCCTAGCACTATGGGAGGCCAAGGCAGGTGGATTGCCTTAGCTCAGGAGTTCAAGACCAGCCTGAGCAAAAGTGAGATCCCCGTCTCTAATAAAAATAGAAAAACTGAGGCAAGAGGATCTCTTGAGCACAAGAGTTGGAGGTTGCTGTGAGCTATGACGCCTTAGCACTCTACCTAGGGTGGCAGCTTGAAACTAACTCAAAAAATAAATAAATAAATAAATAACCAAACTTGGCCACTTAGCCAGGCACAGTGGCTCACACCTGTAATCCTAGCACTCTAGGAGACCGAGGCAGGTGGAGTGCTTGAGCTTAGGAGTTTAAAACCAGCCTGAGCAAGTGAGACTCCGTCTCTACTAAAAATAGAAAAACAACTAGCTGGGTGTGGTAGTAGTCCCAGCTACTCAGGAGACTGAGGCAAGAGGATTGCTGAGCCCAAGAGTATGAAGTTACTGTGAGGTATGATGCCATGGCACTCTACCCAGGTGTGAGATGAGTGAGACTCAGTCTCAATCAGTCAATCAATAAAATAAAAATTGTTTACTTGATGAGAGTGTTAGTATGTTTTTATTTTATTAAAGGCAGTATTTTTATTTCGATGTTTGTGAAATTGGGGACACACCTAATAATTCAATGCATGATTTATGAGATTAAGGACTTAAATTAGAAAAAGTGAGACAGTATTTAAATGTTTCTCTTGTCCTTCAGTCCAATCAAGTTGATTTGAATTGCCACGCTAGACTAGTTACATGTATGTGTCCGTGTAAACTCCCTCGCCTTTGAAAAGGTAAAGATATACACAGAAGTGCTCCTCTGAAAACAATCCATTCCTCCCAAGAAGAGTTGAGAAATTATTTTCTCATTTGGAATGACTAAATTTTTAAAATGTCAGCTAACTGAACAGAACCTCTTTGAATCTAGTCTAATGGGATTTTTCTTGATTTCCAAGGACATTTTACAACAACTTTCACCAAGTAGCAAGCGCCTTATGTGACTGAATGTTTTGTAGTAGTTTTGACTAGAAATGTAAAATGCTGTCAGCCAAGGCACTTTTGAAGAGTTCGTGTGGTTTTTACGAGTACACACCTACTCTTTCCATATGCTTTTAATGCATGTATCATTGCTGACATTGTTGTTTCATTTCCCCCATGCAGGTGAAAAACCATTCATGTGTGAAACATGTGGCAAGAGTTTTGCTTCCAAGGAGTACTTGAAACACCACAACAGGGTCCATACTGGCTCCAAACCCTATAAATGTGAAGTGTGTTTCCGGACTTTCGCCCAGCGGAATTCACTTTACCAGCATGCTAAAATCCACACAGGTATGGCTGGAATGCCCCAGGAAGACAGTTCAGTTTCACAAGAAAAATACCTCAGAAGTTTTCACACTTACTAGAAAAGTATTTGAAAGGAAGCTTTAGGAAAAAACTTTGGCCAACTTTTTATAACATAATAGCATTTTTTAACTTTTGAACTTATTTCTGGCTCTGAGAAATTGAAAACCATTCATCTGTACAAACAGGAGACAACCAAGTCCCATTGGTGCTTGGGGTTTTTATTATTACCCAGGGGATGAATGTTGGAATATGGATGTGGATATGTGAATATTTGAACATCTTCACAGTGTAAACAGGGATAATGATCTATGTTAGTCTACACACACACACCCATAGGACTTGCAATTTTGTCCTTCATCCTTGGAGGGTCTGTAGGTGTAGTACACACGGCAGGCACAAGCTAGGGCCTGTTTTTAGTCTAAGCCATTGGTTCTCAAGCTTCCTAATGCCACGACCCTTTAAGTAGCAATGAAAATAATTTTATGGTTGGGGGTCACCACAGCATGAGGAACTATATTAAAGGGTCGTGGCATTAGGTAGGTTGAGAACCACTGATCTAAGCCATGAACTGTTGGTATCATAAGGACATTAGATTTGTGCCTCTGTCAGTTGGCCCTCAAGTTGCTCCCAACACAGCTTATGTTGAAATGCTGAGGTTTCCAGAGGTTTGCAACATCATCATCCCAAGTATATTCAGGATTAAACGCAGGAGGTCAAACGAGACCCACCAGCAGTCTCCTCTCCCCGTCACAGGGGAGCGTCCCTACTGCTGTGACCAGTGCGGCAAGCAGTTCACCCAGCTCAACGCCCTACAGCGCCACCACCGCATCCACACTGGGGAGAGGCCATTCATGTGCAACGCTTGTGGGCGCACGTTCACCGACAAGTCCACCCTCCGGCGGCACACCTCGGTAAGCAAAGGGGTGGTTTGTTCCAGAAAGAAAACCATTGGTCCTTAAAGCCACAGAACCCCCAATAGAAACACCTGCTGCCATTCCATGAAGTAAGGAGACACCAGGTGTTTCCTGTTGGATGTGTCCATACCAGGTGAATGCAGTGGAGAAGCAGGCCCCAAGGAAAGCACAACCCATGACAGATGCTTTCCAACAGTGAGGGTTGGGGAGGCTGATACTTGACAGTCAATGGAAAGGGTTTCACTGCAGTGGAAGCCAAAATCAAGTTGAAGAGAGACTATTGCTTTAAAAGATGCACTTGTTCAGAGACACATTCGGTGACTTTTGTTTTGTGTTCAACTTATAGATACACGATAAGAATACTCCATGGAAGTCTTTCCTTGTTATTGTAGAAGGCTCACCCAAGAATGATGACGGGCACAAGACTGAACAGCCCGATGAAGAATACATGGCACCCAAACTCTCAGATAAATTGCTGTCTTTTGCAGAAAACAGCCATTTCCACAACCTGGCCACAGTCCAAGGCACTGTATCCACCATACATGAGAACAGTTCTGCAGACGCAGCCTGCAAATCAGACAACTCTGTAGTGTCCCAGGACACTCTGCTCACTACCACCATCAGCGAACTCAGTGAGCTGGCTCCACAGACAGACTCAGTGCCCACACAGCTGCACCCTCTGACCAACATGGAATAGAGCGGACGTTAGTCGCCGAGCAGTTCCCATCTTGTTGGTCTTTGTGTATAGATAGCTGTACCTGTATTCAAGGTGATGTTGGGGCTAAGAAAAATAATTGTGAGCAAAGTTGGGGCAAGAATGGCTTCTGCAGATTTTCCTGAACTTCTGCAAACTTGCACGGCTTTCTCACAGCATTTTCAAAATTTCCCTGCACTGTTCTGATCTGCATGATCTCGGCAACACGTTACTGGCAAGGCAGCACACATGACTTCACTTAATTCTGCCGTGGGCTGTATGTGTCAGTCATCCAATGCTTTTCTATCTCGATGTTTAGACAACTCATTTCACTGCAGAGGACAGAGCACTGATGACCTCACGACCCTGCTGTGAATGGCCTTCCTGGTCTCTGATCTGCCTTACATTCCCACTGGGTTTCCTTCTCTGGTATTTTTCAACCAAGCTGAAAGAAAATTGGGGCCATGTATTTTCAGTTTTTCTCCCCTGTTTAATTGAAGCAAATTGGATTTGCTGCAGGGACTCTCAAATGTGACTGAAGAGATGGATTTTTGCAGGCATCCCATCCCACCCCACTCTACAAGTAAGCACTAAAAAGGCTATGACAAACTGAAAAGTGCTTAATGTAATCTCTGCTCACAGCACATATACAGCTAGGCAATTTGTCATAAAAATCAACTTGCTCAGTTCCATTCTTAAAAAAAAATCAGATTAGGTAAAAGCTGTCCTACCAAAGAACCTAGCAAAGCAGTATAGTCTTTGCAAAGAAGTGTGAAAAATTAAGCGAGAGGCCGGAGCGCACTTTTAATAAGATTCACAAAATGTGATTGTGGTGAATCTTAGAACACAGAGTATTTTTGCCAGGTTTTTCTGACTTGATTTCTATAATTTCCAGAACCTTGGACTTCCTCACTTCCACACCAGAGATTGAAATCAATAAGTAATTGCCACATGTTTATTTCCTTGGGAGCATGTGAAAACATAGCAGAAGGGACCAAAAGCCTCAGCACAGTTACCTCTGATTATGCCTTAAAGAGCTGACTGTGTCTTTGACCAGTAGCTTTGTCTCAAATGCTCCTTCAGTTGTTTCATGCAGGACTTAATTATTGCTAAAAAAAAATTCACAATTGGACAAGTATGGTGGTTTATGCCTATAATCCCAAGACTTTGGGAGGTGGAGGTGGGGAGGCAGCCAGGGGTTTGAGACTAGTCAGGGCAACATAGTAAGACCCCATCTCATCAGCCTGGTGTGGCAGCATACACTTACAGTGCCAGCTACTTGGGAGGCTGAGTTGGGAGGATTGTTGGAGTCTGGGGGCTCAAGCTACAGTGAGGTATGACCAAGCCATTGTGCTCAGAATGTCTTTTAAAAAAGAAAATTCACAACAAAAAGACTATTCTGCTGCATTTGTTAAATGTGACATTGGTTCCAGGGCTTTGGGTATGTGCCTCATGCTTGTGAAATGCTTTCACATGTAATCCTTAAACATCCTAATTAAAAAAGAGAACCTTGAAGGAGAATTCCTTTTTTCAGTAGTTGCTTTTGTTCCCTTTGTTTTTGATAAATTTGCTGTGAAGAGTTTGATTTTCTAAGAGGAAGGTACTTTGCCACAATGCTCAGGGTGCTCCCCGAGGGAGGACTCTTCCTGAGTGCCACTTAACTTGCAGCACGGAGACCACTGCAAGGTGTTTCAGGCACTCACCACACATCTCACACCTGCTCTTAAAGGTCATGATATCAAGTTATTTTAAATTCAGTTAAGAAGGTGTAATTGTATCCTAGTTGTGTTTATAGAACAAATAAATAGCAACTGTCACAGGGCCATTTTAATCTTGGTAAGAGGAGACTGAGCCTGTCCAACTAATGTACTGTTTATGGGAAGAAGTCACTTGATGAGAAGGAATTTAAACAATAGATTATTTTGTTACCTACTAGAATTCTTGTCTTGAATTTTTTTCTTTAGAAGTTCTAAAAAGATGTCAGCATTAATAAATGAATGCTTTGTAAAAGTAGTTGTGCAATTCTATTTCCATAATTATAATTTAGTTTCTGCAGAAATAGGCTTCTCAAAACAGGTAAAATATGCCTAATTGCACAAATAATGAAACTTAAAATCGGGACCTATAAGTCTTTATTTCCTGCATTCCTAGGGTTAGTCCCCAGCAGTGGCCTCTTGGGGAGGGGACGGTACCCTCTGCTTGAGCACATGCCGTGGCCATCAGGTGGAGTGCAGCACTGCCACTTTCTTCAGAGGAAGGCTAAGTTGCCCACCAAAGACAAATACTATACACAAATCTCTGTCCCCCTTGCAGAAGTTGCTTACAGAGAACCTTTGGGCATCTCCTGGTGCTCCCCCCCAAGCACAGCAGAGTGGAGGGCCAGCCACCTGAGTGTGTCCAGCCCAGTGCTGCCACACTGCTGCTCCCAGAGCCTAATGAAGGCCATTTAGGTGACTTAGTGCCTGCCAACAACTGAGTGAAATACTTTTTAGCCCAAAGTCCAAAGGGCTCTGAAGCCTTTGGTTCTGTTATACTTTTTGTTGTATAGAGTTTGAAAAAATGTGAATGGGAAGACCTTTATTAAAGATGATTTTAACAGAAATACGGTTTTGCTGTAGGTGATTATCTGAACAAATCTGAGTCTATGCTGTAATTTAATTGCAAACTGTTAAATGGTGAACCTTTTCACACCAGGTAAACATATTTCAGAAACTAGGTAGGTGCCTGTCCAATTACCTAAATGCCATTGATGATATTCATGTAGTATAGTTGGTGAGAATGACCCCAAATTTGGCAATAATTTCTATCCAAAATGGGGGAAAAGAACAAGAGAAAGTATTTTATTTCACCTTAATCTCACCAAACCTACCAGTACCTTTTCTAAACCCTTACATTTGCTGTGCCTACTTTGTGAAGAATCATAGAAATAACGGAAAGTCATGATGTTCTTTAGCAATACCTAGATGAGAAATTTTTTTCCCCTTTGTAGTAAAAAGTGCCATTTTCAGCATTTTTTAAATTCAAGTATTTCATTCCACGAAAACTCTTGTATTCCTCTTTTAAAACACAACCATGCAGATCTCTGGAAGGCATGCCTTCTTAATGCCAAGTGAAATTTTCTTCCTAAGAGGGTCACTACTGAATGGAGATAATGTGTGGAAGTAACACTCTAAACAAGAGGCTGTCTAGCACATATGTCCTCTCAAGTGTAGGTTGATGATAAAGAAATACCAAAAAACATTAAAAATTTGCTTTAAATAACTTGGAGAGTCAGGATGGATTAAAGATGGCGGCTGAGTAACAGCTTCCATGCAACAGGGCACGGTGAGTCTGGGGAACTTAGACTCCAGGGATCTCTGGCTGGTGGGATCTGCCTATAATCATCCCTTTGAGGATACAGGGAGTCAGCAAGGGATTTCCGGACCCCAGGAGGAGGACAAAAACAATGGAAAACTGGCAAGTGGCTGCGTGTGTTCGATCAACCTAATCACGTCGGCAACCGTGAGTACAAGCAGCAGTGAGACTGCAAAACGGAAAGGCCTTACCTGTGAACTGTTTTGGTGTTTTTGGACTTGGCACTCAGTTGAATGGCCTTGGGGAGAGCTTGAGCAGGAGTGCGGAGAACTTTGGGCATTGTCTGGGGCCCCAGACTCAGCCATTAAGCTGGATGCAGGAAGCCATTGTAAGAAAACTGCCCAAGCAAGCTCCGCCCTCAGGGTCCCAGAGCAAGGATCAGGCCGGACCTAGTAACCTACTGACTGAGCAGCCTAAAGGCAGGGACTGAGCTGCCTTACAGCCTTAATCCTTAGGGGCAGAATGAGCCCGTTGTGGCACACCGGACCCTTGGGCTGTTACCCTGGGTACAGTGTCGTCACATCACAGCTCATAGCAACCTCAAACTACTGGGCTTGGCGCCACCCGGACCTTAATAAGAGGTATGCCGTGAGCCGCACACACTTGGCCTCCGCATGTCCTGACCAGGAACTGCGGAAGCCACACAACCCTGTGTCCTCCCAGCCTCCACACTAGCCCACTAGTCTGGCCAGGGACTCTGGTAGTCGTGTGCCCTCTAGAGCCCTCCCTGCCTCTGCACAGGCCCTTCTCCTGGCCAGAGACTGCTGGAGCCTTGGGCTCTCTGTGCCAAAGTCGCTCTCAGAACCTTGTGCACCAGGCACTCTCAGAACCTTGTGCACCACCTCCCACCCTGTTGCTGGATCCGGCTGTGTCACACACTGGAGCTGCTTCCACAACCAGAACTCCCTAGCTGGAGCAGCCCCAGAGGAACTACACAGGGTCACTCCCTACAAAGATCCAGCAACAATAGAGTGACCCCACTGGGGTCTATTCTTGGAGAGACACCTCCCCAACTCTGAGGACAGCCAGAGGCAACGGTTAAAAACAATCATGAGGCAAAATCAACAGAAAAACTCTGGGAATACGAATAATCATAGTAGATCCACTCCCCCAAGGATCAATGAGGCAGACACAGCACAAGATCCCATGCACAAATAGCTGAGATGTCAGAAACAGAATTCAGAATTTAAATAGCAAATAATATCAAATTACAACTACAAGCAGTAACCCAAAATATAACTCAAGAATTCAACAAGTTCAAAGACCAAATGACCAAAGATGTTGACACACTGAGACAAGAAGTTGCATCCCTCAAAAATCTGAGAAACACAGTAGAATCCCTCAGTAATAGAATGGAGGAAGCAGAAGAAAGGATTTCTGACATTGAAGATAAAGTTTTCGAATGCTCCCAAACTCTCAAAGAGGAAGAGAAATGGAGGACAAAAACAGATCACACTCTCAAAGAGCCTGGGATAATTCGAAGAAAACCAATATTCATCTTATAGGGATCCCCGAAACTGACAAAGTAGCTTCACAAGCACAGAGTCTCTTCTCCATGAGATTATGAAGGAGAACTTTCCAGACATACCAAGGGATTCCGAAATTCAGATAGCAGACAGTTTCAAACTCCAGCATCATGGAATAAAAGTTGAACTCAATAACAACAGGAACCTGCATACCCATACTAAAACATGGAAGCTAAACAACCTTATGCTGAAGGATACATGGGTTATAGACGAGTTTAAGAAGGAAATCACCAAATTTTTGGAACAAAACAACAATCAAGACACGAATTACCAGAACCTCTGGAACACTACAAAGGCAATCCTAAGAGGGAAATTTATAGCACTGCAAGCCTTCCGCAAGAAAACAGCAAGAGAGGAAGTTAATAACTTAATGGAACATCTCAAGCAACTGGAGAAAGAAAAACACTTCAACCCCAAACCCAGCAGAAGAAAAGAAACCAAAATCAGAGCAGAATTAAATAAAATTGAAAACAAAAGAATTATACAACAGATCAATAAATCCAAACGTTGGTTTTTTGAAAAGATCAATAAAATAGATAAACATTTGGCCAACCTAACCAGGAAAAAAAGAGTGAAATCTCTAATTTCATCAACCAGAAATGGTAAAGATGAAATAACAACAGACCCCTCAGAAATTCAAAAAAATCCTTAATGAATATTACAAGAAACTCTACTCGCAGAAATATGAAAATATGAAAGAAATTGACCAATACCTGGAAGTATGCCACCTACCAGACTTAGCCAGAATGAAGTGGAAATGTTGAACAGGCCTATATCAAGTTCTGAAATAGCATCAACTATACAAAATCTCCCTTTAAAAAAAAGTGTAGGACCAGATGG
>CAUYPK010059874.1:0-22208 GCA_963574355.1 Loris lydekkerianus
TGTATGGAAGCATTTAGGATTATATAAATTTCTTTACCACTTTTTATTTAGAAGAATTTTTAAAAATCACTCATTTTAGATTAATAACTGTTTTTGCAACATTATAATAAATTGGAATAAAGAACTTTTAAACCTGAAAAAAAAAATAAATAAATAAATAAATAAATAAGACTTCCCTAAAGCAGAAATCAAGACGTTGAGTTTAGAGAGGGAATGCACAGCATACTGTCAAGTGCTCCCATCAGGAAGGCAGGAAACATCATAGGTTGTAGAAAGCATGTTAGTAATGATGCCAGTACTAGCTCTATTGTGAGTCTGGATATAGGAAAGCGCTCTACTAAATATCATGCTCATGTTATTTAGTCCTCAGAATGCTTTTACACAGGCGGTCCTATTTGTAGCCCTGTTCCACTGATGAAGGTTAGACTCAGCATCTGAACCAGCATTGGGACCCAAGTACGTCAGACTCCAAATGCCATGTCTGCATGGTCTCTAATAAATGTGCATTAAAGTCTTTACATTTTACATATTGGTACAAAAAAGATTTTGCACACTTAACTTTTAAATTCTTTCAACTGTTTGGGGATAAGTGTCATAATTTTTTACAGGCTTCTATTAATTATATGTTAAATTTTAAAATCAACTTTTACTCTTTAGAAACTTTTTGTTAATATAGAGTCAATCTGAGGTAAGGTTTGGATATTTCAATGTACACTCACAGAATTATCAAGTAGTGATCACTGAGATTGTAACCATTGTGAGATAAGAAGATACAGAAGGCCAGAAAGGTCAAGAAAAATTATCCAGCTCGCTGGCTATGCCCAGAACTGCTTTGGTGAATCACATTCCACACAGCCTCACAGTGCTGAGCCAGCATCTACACAGATCAAAGCTGTGCCCAGAATGGCTAATTCATGCGCTAAACTCAAATGTCAAGATTTGTTAAACACATATTCCTTTAGAAAAATTACCTAAGTGGGAGACCCACTGAAAGAAAAGTGATGGATTGGATTATTTGTCTAGATTCAAATTATAAGTTTTTATTTACTGCCATCAGAACAACCAGACAAAAAAAGCAATAGCATAGTAATAGCTCACCCAGGAAAAGTGTAGGAGAGGCAGATAAATTAGTGAGATTGCTGAAGTTTCTTGTGATATACAATGCTGGGGTTCATACTGGTATGTCTCACCAGTCTTTTCTAACCACAATGAATATAAATGCATTATTGAATGAATAAGTCAGTAGCTTAATGATATAAAGACTTTCTGTGTATCAATCTAGTTATTAATTCTCGCTCTGGTCCTTTTCCTCACCCTTATTTTTTCTTCTTCTTATTGTTAATGAAAAATGCATTGTGACTATAAAAGTGTAATGATGCCCACCACTGCCACCTCCACATCCACATCCTCTTTTCTCATAGGGTGGAACACTAGCTAGGCAGTGCCATAGATCCAAAGGCAAAAATCTACCTGTCTCCCTCTTTCCCCTTTATTCACCTCCTTTTCTACCAAACTATCTCAAGAGAAGATATGCTGGACCTGTCACAGTGACTTCTCTTTATTATGGCAACAGCATCTTCCTTTATACCTCTCATAGTCCCATATGCACAGTCATATCATAGCAAGGTGGAAATCCTGCCAACTACCTCTCTCAGCTTTTACTTACATAGGGAAAGGAAAGGAAAACTGGCAAATATTAACTAAGAGGATGCTTACAATATAACAGACACAATGCTATATATATATATGTGTGTGTGTGTGTGTGTGTGTGTGTGTGTGTGTGTTTGTATACACACACAGACATATGTATAACGACACTTTTCCTGGATTAACACAAGACTATTATATAAATTTTGTGCTGTTACCATTCCTTGTCATCTATACCCGTTCTACAACGCATGGTTACTATGTACTCTGGATAGACAAAGCCAACATGATTATATTTGACATGTTCAGGGATACAGAAACTGATGCTTAGCTACAATCCTTGATTTTCCTGGGACCTAGAAGCTCTACAAGAAATACTTAAATCCTATGCCTCTCAATTAAGCCAAAGCCTTATAAAGACATGTCTGATGGAACAGGCTAGGCATGAATGGTCATGGCAGAAAAGCACATAATGCCCTGAGATAAAAGCATCACAAGCAGTAAATGAGCTTGAGAAGATAAAACTTCTAAAACTCATTTTACTTGAATGTTGTAAAGAACTAGTTGGTGGTGGTAGGTGGCCGGCTGCATGTAAGGCCATCCCCTATCTTTGCTATTACTTATGCCATTTATGAGAGAAAAATAGATACTATTTGGAACTAGGGACTTGAGGTCTTTTGCTATAGCATCCCCTCAATGAACAAAATACTGAGCAGCTGAGCCCTAGAAAAAGGATGTGATGAGGAAATTTCCAAAGAAGTTCTGGCCTTATACAAGGGTATAGATCCAACTCTGCAGAGACTCAAGGTATAAACAATCCATAAACATCCATTACAAACCAAGGTTTGCAGGAAGTGGCAAATACTCTCAGCCCAACTGGAACTTCCTGGCTTGCACTGTTCTTTCTTTTTGATTTTGGCACCTATTGGTTTTCCCTATGTTATTATGAGCAAAGCTATGCATCTAAGAAGATGTTTGTTATATTTTATGCTGCATTTCTAGTTGTTTCATAATGGGAGAGTTTTCAGATCCCAACCACAATATTCCTCAAAATTTAAGTATAGAACTCATTTTTCAGTAGAACTCTTTTAAAGTAGATTTGCATAAGGCTGCTATTTGAGACAATGAGTTTTAATTGCTTTTTGACTGGCCTTTCAGTTATTTTAATGTGTTTTTGCCTGATGCTGTTTGTTCTCTGAGAAGATTAGCAGGCCCCTTCTAAACTTTGGAGCCCCTAGATTTTGCTCCTTTACTTAGTACTAAGATATCATGGGCCTCCATTGATTAATTGATTTCTACTTTTTATCCATGTCGGAAAAGGTATCACATAGCCAACCAAACTCCTATTTCTTTTCAGAAGCCAGCTCTCCAGTCTTTTCTCAGCTCTCTGAGCCTAATTTAAGGGGCAAGAAAGAAACGAACTGTGTGGTTATATTTGACAATTGGGTCTTCTTAGGAGTTTAAAATCTGGAGACCTGTGGTGCAAAGAAAGCAGTGCATTGAGGAGGTTGCAAACACATGGAAACAGGGTTAAAAAAAAAAAAAAAAAATGCTGGTTGGATTATTATTAGCCTAGCACAGAGTCAATTTCCTAAATTCCTGTTAGGTCTTGATAGAAGTTCTCCAGGCATGTAAACTATTCCCTGAGTGCACGTTAAACACTTTCAAAACTATAGTCACTCTCTTAGGCTTCTGTGGAAGTAAGTTCATGAAACAGGACTTCCCCACTGGACTCAAAGACTAAATCCAGTTTCTTTAAATGCTCTTTAAGTGAAGGAAAGATGACTTTTCAAAAGCTTATTGATTTGGCAACCATTTGGGAATCCATTTACAAAACAATAAGCAGAGGCCCCTTTGTTTGCTGAGTATCCCACTCTACTGTGGCTTTAGAGACTGCAAGCTTGGGCGAGGTATTATAAGAAGAATTTGAAGGCATGAAGCGTGATAATGCTGGTCTATCTTTATCCTCCTGAATGAATTCCCATGTAAAATATGAACACTGGAATAAAGCCTGGGCAGAGCAGAGAGAAGCTGGAAAATAAGGACACACAGAAGTAATGAAGAAGATCAGAAAAATACAAGGAAACAAGACAATTGTGAGATTCTGAGTTGGTTGTAAACCCATCAATGAAAAATAATAAACCCAGGCAAGGAAACAAATGTGCAGCTTTCCCTTAATTGCAAACATATCTCTTCTGCAAACATATAAAGGAGAAAAGAAAGGGGTCATGTAGGATCTTGTAAAGGTAAAGATCATAATAAAAAGGGTACCCGAAGAAAGGTGATTGGTGGCCACTGGGTGTTAAAACAGGGTCATGGACCTTTGAGTATGCAGGTAAATTGGTACAAAGGAGGGAATGTGTATATCATGAAAGGAAGGCTTAAAAAGTAATCTGAGGACTTTTAGGTATAGAGGTAGATACACATAAAAGCAACTGAGTTTCTGGCCTTGCCCCTAACTTACCTTCAAAGTATTCATTTGAATACCTGAGATGATGCAGGCAGTAGTTCTGTGCAGGCAGTAGTTCAAACTCAGGATAAGGATTGGGCTCAGGTCCAAATTTAGAAAGATTTTCTGAAAACTTTAGTAGAAATGTAAACAGGCTAAAAAAAAAAGAAAAAAAAGGAAGATAGAAAGCACTGGAAATTGACATAGGATTGCCTCCTGAGTGAAAGCTATGTACCTCTGAGAAAATAGGTCTTAGAGAGTTAAGAAATTTAGATTCCCACCAAGAAAAGTATCTGATATTTACATTGACTCAGGAAGTCTACTTACGAGACACTCATAAAGACACACTTAAAATATAGAAAATGCCTTACATACACACGTGTTCACCAGGGAGTTGCCTATAATTGTGAAACTAAAATATTCAGCAATAGGCAGATAGTTAAATGAATGGAATTTTTTTTTTTTGATGATACTGAAAATAAGATTCACAAATGCAAGCTGTTATTTAAAAAGTGTTGTTACATTTAAAATGCAGGCTGTAATATGTAGATATTTGTAAAAATTAGTATTGTAGGAAAAACCCTAGACATAATATTAAATAAAAAGACATACTACATCAAAATTCTTGCATTCATATAGTGGGGCCACAGGTTATTTTCTTTGTTATTTCTTTCTCTTCTTTCTCATCTCCTATCATTTTAACTTTCAAGTTTTATTTAATAAGCTTGCATTATTTTTAAGTGATCTCTTTCAAAAAAGTAGGATGAAGGTAAAAGTCCCTCTAGCTTATTCACACAGAGAATGGATGGTCTACGATGGTGGTTGTCAGAACAAGCATCATCTGAGTCATTGGAAGTTCATGATTCTATACATCCAGGGCAGTTCCAGAGATTCTCTTTCTCACATGTTCCCAGATAATATTGGTGCCGCTCATCTACAGACCTACTCTGAGAATCACTGCCGTAAGATAAATGCTAATTTTCATTCCTTATGATTCTCAAGATTTTACCCACCTTTTTTACCCACCTTTCTATCTAATCATTTCACCAAAAGGCTCTATACATGTACTATAGTGTAGTGAAATTGCCTCTACAAAACTATGACGTAACATTTTACCCTTGACTTCTATCCAAGGTCAAAGTAAATATGACACTTTTTTTTTCCTTGGGAATGGAAATTGAGGACATTATTTTTTGTCCTTCTTGGTGCCTTTGGAAAGGTCTATGTTTAAAATACTTTCATAGGACAAATAGGAAAGAGTTTAATCCTTCTTTGTTAATTACTTTCCTTTATTAAACAAAGGGAACTGATTTTTACCTATACATGTGTATCCCTGCTTTATTCTTAGATTTAATAGGGTCTCTAAAAATTTAGGAAAGACATGAGATTGGCCTACATGGTTTTTTACCCTACCTTCTTCCCCTGCTACCCTTATTTACCCTTCACCTTTGGGCCCTGTATCTTTAGAAAAGGTTAGAGGCAGTTAAATCAAGTCGAGGTCCAATATCACCAGCTCATTAACCAAGAATCTAACTATTATTCTTCACCGCCCTCCATAGCACCAATGATGGGTAAGACTCCCAAAGCTGGGACAACCTAAGACAGGATATGGAGAGGCTGCACGGTGGATTACGTTGATAGTAAAGACGGGTAAGATCACTCTGCGTTCAGTCAACCTAAGACAGGGACCAAACCATTGATGTCTGTATCCCCGTGACGGGTAAGACTGAAACTGCAAGAGCAGGCAACCTAAGACAGGGGCTATGTTTATCCACCATACAAAAAACAAAAGAGGGAATTGTTGGACCCTGCTATGTGCCTGAGGCCTAGTGGAACTTCCCGAGCCTGACTAGAAGTAGATCCATCGAGCTACTTCCGCGTAGCAACGGCTCAGCAAGGCCCGGCCTGAAACTGCCTCTACCTAGATACAGCCAATGTGGTACCATGCCACTGGCCCGACCCTGTCACGCACCTCATCCCCCGCCTTCTTTCCCCCGCCCCTTCCCCACGCTCTATGTTAGTGGCTGCTTGACGCAATAAAGTTGAGTTCCTGCTTAAAAAAAATAAAAAAAAAAACAAAAAAAAACCCCATTGAATCAATATTGTATTGATTCAATATTTGTATCTCCTTTTCCTACTTGTATCTCCTTTTCGTCATTGATACTCTCATCATTTCTTTTCCAGATTATTATAAAAAAAAAAAAAATTAAAAAAAAAAGGAAAAATCAAATAACCTGGCTTATTGTACCCTCAATGAGTACTCAACAATTTAAAAAAAAAAAAAGTTAATAAGATAAAACTGGAAACGAGCTAATGCTAAACCAGAGCTAAGATCTGAACTCTGCTTCCCCTTCTTCCTCTGTGCTTGGTAGTCAAGCCCCTGTCCCTCATATTTGGATTGACCAGGGATTTTTTTTCTGGCTGAAAGTAGGTAGCTATAGTTGTCAGTATAAATATCAGTCTTAATCTCAATTCAGAAGTGAGCTTCATCTCTGGCCTGTCCACCAAATTTAAGTTTTTACTATAGGTTAAAATGCCAACCAGTATCTTTTCACTCCAAATCATGCATTTCTTTCAAGTTTATTTTAGCACCTATCATTTCCATTTAGTATCTCTTGGCTAATCCAGCTCCACATGATATTCCTATACATTTATAGGACATACTAGTTGATCTCAGATTTATTTGTGCCCTTGTGTTGTCCTTTACACAGTCAGCTGCTAAAAGTTGTCTTCATATCTTCCACTTTTGCATTTGATGTATTTATTGAAAGTTGTAAGTGGTGGCACCCAGAGACGAGGCCACAGTGGAGATGTTCAGGCCAGGGAAGGCTGATCGGCCTGGGCAGTGCAAAGGGGGTGTCTGTTAATTATATGCAGGTCACTGTGCTAGGTGTTTTACACGCATTGTGTCACTCATTACTCATAGGAACCGTATGAGGTAGGAACTGTATCTGTATTACTATTCTACAAACAAAACTGGGGCATAAAGAGGTTAAATAAACTGCCAAAGGCTGTGTAATTAATAATATGTCTAGAGTGGTGCACTTGTGCTGTGAGTCAGTGTCTTGAGTCCAGAGCTCTAGCTTTTTTTTTTTAAGAGACAGAGTTTTACTATTTCACCCTCAGTAGAGTTCTGTGGCGTCACAACTCACAGTAACCTCAAACTCTTGAGCTTAAGCGATTTTCTTGCCTCAGCCTCCCAAGTAGCTGGGACCACAGGCACCTGCTACCCTTGGCTATTTTTTTGTTTTAGTTGTCATTGTTTAGTAGGCCTGAGTTAGTTTCCAGCCCACCAGCTCCAGTGTATGTGGCTGGTGCCCTAGCCGCTGAGCTTAGAGAGTGTTTTAATCACTATCCTGTACCACCCTCTGCTGGTATTAATTGGGTTAAGTCCCACCTGCCATTTGACCTCAGTACAAGGTATGGTACTCTGTCTCTCTCTCTCTCTCTCCTCTTTTTTTTTTTTTTTTTTTTTGTTTGTTTATGTGTATTGGGAAGTGCTTTGCTTGTTCACCAATGTGTTGGGGGACCACATCCAGAGACAGTACTTGAATGACATTCCTGGCCAAGCCTGTTTCATGGCCCTTAACATTAGATCTCTTTCCTTCACAAATAGTGTTTTTTTCCACTTTGGGGCTATTGCTTCCAGTTTAGGTAATAAGAGCACTCTATTTTCCATTTATTTTAGTGCGTTGCATCTGTTGAGTAAATTCTCCACCAGTAATAAAATGATTTCTGCCTTTTATACAGGCAGGTGCTCTGTGGAGGCATGAATGTGAAATAGAGATGAAAGCTGAAGCACTGTTTTTTTTTTTTTGGTGGTGGTTTTTGTTTTTGTTTTGTTTTTTGAGAGTCTCACTGTGTCACCCTCTGTAGAGTACTATGCCGTAACAGCTCACAGCAACCTCAAACTCTTGGGCTTAAGCGATTCTCTTGCTTTAGCCTCCCAAGTAGCTGGGACTACAGGCATCCTCCACAACGCCTGGCTTTTTTTTTTTTTTTTTTTTTTTTTTTTTTTAATTGTAGTTGTCATTGTTTGGTAGGCCCCAGGCTGGGTTTGAACCTGCCAGCTCCAGTGTATGTGGCTGGCACTATAGCCGCTGAGGTTCAGGTGCCAAGCCTTTTTTTTTTTGTTTGTTTGTTTGTTTTGAGACAGAGTCTCACTGACTTGACCTGGGTAGAGTGCTGTGGCATCATCATAGTTTACAGCAACTTCAAACTCTTGGACTCAAGTGATCCTCTTGTCTCAGCCTCCTGAGTAGCTGGCATTATAGGTACCTGCCACCATGCCTGGCTAGTTTTTCTACTTTTACTAGAGACGGGGGTCTCCCTCTTGCTCAGGCTGGTTTGGAACTTCAGAGCTCAAGTGATCACTTGCCTCAGCCTTCCAGAATGCTAGGATTACAGGCGTGGGCCACTGTGTCTGGCCTCAAAGCCCTGTCTAAATAATGCTGTATCTAAGGATGATGGGCTATGAGTCTTTTCTTTTCTGTTCTTTCCCTTTCCCTTTTCCCTTTCCTTTCCTTTTCCTTTTCTTTTCTTAAGATTTTCTTTCTCAAAAGGCAGATTTTTCAGCAGCAGGAGAAAAGTTCTATTAAGAGGAGGAAAATCCTGGGTTTATTTTGTCTGTCTTTCCCCTTCTCCAGAGTCTGAATGGTGTTTGGCTGAACAGAGAGCGTCTGGAACCTTTAAAGGTCTATTCCATCCATAAAGGAGACCACATCCAGCTTGGAGTGCCTCTGGAAAGTAAAGAGAATGCAGAGTATGAGTATGAAGTTACTGAAGAAGACTGGGAGAGAATATATCCCTGTCTTTTCCCAAAGGATGATCAGATGATAGAAAAAAATAAGAACTTGAGAACTAAAAGGAAATTTAATTTGGATGAGGGTTCTGGAGCTGAAGGACCCTCAAATCTGAAATCCAAAATAAAAGTGTCTTGCAAAACTGGTCAGCTAGTGAAGTCACATGGAAAAGGTGAAGTGTCCAACCAACTGTCTGAATGTTTGGATCCTAAGTTGACTTCTCTTGAGCCAAACGAAAAGAACACAGAGACTCATGACTTCTGCCTCCCAGAAGTCATAGAGCTTCATCATAAGAAGCAGAAAGCCTCAAACCCTCCAACATCTCAGAGCAGCTTAGAGCTCTTTAAGGTGACCATGTCCAGGATTCTGAAGCTGAAAACACAGATGCATGAAAAACAGTTGGCAGTTCTGAATGTAAAAAAGCAGACTCCAAAGGGGAACTCAAAGAAAATTGTGAAAATGGAGCAGGAACTGCAGGACTTACAGTCCCAGCTATGTGCAGAGCAGGCACAGCAGCAGGCAAGAGTGGAGCAGCTGGAGAAGACCTTCCAGGAGGAGGAGCAGCATCTCCAGGTAGTGCACAGGAGGGAAAGCAAGGGTGCCTTCAGTGGGCAGGTATTTCATGAACCTCTAGCCAGACCTTACAGTTTCTGGGCTAGGTCCCAAATGCTGAGCACTAGGGACAAGAAACTTTGAAATAAAAAAGGGAGGTTGAGTAAAGAGTTAAGGCTTAAGATACTGATGAGATCAGGAGCCAGAGTTGTGTACCAAGGTAGGATAAGGTGACAATAGAGCCAGCCAGGACATAACTGATTTTAAGATACAAAGCTGAGGCCTCTCAGAACCAAGATAAACTCATGGAGAAGTTGGATGAAGATCAAGATGCCATTCTAATTTGTTCTGTAAAATTTGGATTCAGTCATGCAGTGAAGGATCCAGAAAGCCACACGTGGCCCCAAGGCCACAGGTTCCCCCATACCCTATTTGCTCTGTGGTCAAAGCCAAATTATTTAGTCCTAAGACAGGCACAGGTCAGCTGGTTCTTCTGCTCTTGTTGTATCTGAGAGTTTGTTCACTATTACGGTTAGTTAACTCTGTAGCTAGCTTAGGAGGTGGGAGGCAAGAAAATGTGTTTCTATCCTGAAAAGCTAGCATTCGAGGGACAGGTATATCATGATTGTATTGAGTTGAATGATAAGTGACTTTCCAGTAGGAAGGTAAAATACCAACTGGCTTAGCTGTGTCAAGGTGAGACCAAATGTGTTCCCATCCCTGAGTCATTTGCTTAAATGACAAACTCTTGCACAAAGCTTTAGGCTATAGCTGATCCTGTCCCTGCTGTAAATGTCATTTCCCAACTGGTGGGAACCACACATTTTGCTCCCACTCAGGTAATATTGAATGTCAAGAATTCCCCATTTTTGACTTAGAACTTAGTAGGGCTAATCACAACTAAAGTGAATAGCTTTTATCTTTTTTTTTTTTTTTTTAAGAGATAGAGTCTCATTATCACCCTTGGTAGAGTGCTGTGGTGTCACAGCTCACAGCAACCTCCAACTCCTGGGCTTAGGCAGTTCTCTTGCCTCAGTCTCCCAAGTAGCTGGGACTACAGGCGCCTGCTACAACGCCCGGCTATTTTTTTGTTGTTGTTGCATTTTGGCCAGGGCCGGGTTTGAACCCGCCACCCTCTGTATATGGGGCTGGCGCCCTACCCACTGAGCCACAGGTGCTGCCCAAATAGCTTTTATCTTTTGTTTGAATTGCTCAGGGTAAGAACAACTAAGAGTAATGTTGGCTTATTTCTGAACAATTTATAAATTTCATTCTGATCTTTGCTATCCCTTCAAATAGGTAGCATTAGTGAAGGCAGAGGATTAAATAGATCTTTTAAGGGTATACATTGGTTGCTTGTGTGTACCTTTTTGCTTCCCTTATCAGGCCTAGAGTAGTTCTTGAAATTAATAGAGATTGGTTTATCTCTCCATATTCAGAGTATTATACCTTCACCAGAGCAGAACTCTCTTTAAAAGGCTAATGTGTTTAGGAACAAGAGTTACTGTCAATTAATATTTGTGGCTGTTCTAGGCATGCTTCAAGATGTAGCTTCAAAGTCTTTTTATGGTTCTAAAATGTTAAAAGTGAAAAGGATTGGTTTATAGGATTTTTGTAGGTATGAGTTATTCATGTATAAATTGTCCGTGGTGAAGTATGTTTAGTACCTTGTTTATTAACTGTATTTCCCTCCACCTACCAAGCCCTAGGGATTTATCCTACCCCTACTACTGCTTGTTCAGAAATTTGTTCAATCACTGCTGCTTTATGCAGGGTTTTGTTTTGTTTTGTTTTGTTTTCCCTTTTTTTTGAACACTCCATATTGCCTGGCACTACAGAATTCTCATGGTTATGAAGATGCTTGATAAATGGTTTTTACATTAAGGAATTTATCTTGATGAGGATATAAAATGTATTACACATATACTATAAACAGAGAGTAGTTTTCAGTGAATATAGCAAACTAGAGAACAATTTCAAAATGGCATGTTAAATGGGTAAATAATTCTTAAGGAGGGATGGGCCCAGAGGTTCTTGTGGAAGGTACTGGACATAGGTTAGCGATATTCTGGAAGACAACCACATTAGAGAGGGCTCATGGAAGAAATATAGCATGAGCTTATGCAAGGAGAGGAGGAACAGCATATAGACTAAAAATGGTAATGAGACTCATACTAGAGACAGGTTGGCTAGACTAGAGGGAAGAAACATGGTATGTCTTTTGAGTGCCAGCATAGAGGATTCTGGCTGAGTTTGGACATTCGGTGGCTCTGAAGTTCTCGGGTTATATCCTTTTGGAAATCATAGCATTGGCTAATGAATGAGGCTTTAACTGTTAGCCCATAGATTTTTCCAGATTAACCAGAGTGGTGACTTGAAGTTGACAGCCAAGAGTTGTGCAATATTTGAGCAGATAACTCGCTCAAATCCTTTATTGCCAATAGCTTGAAGTAAAACGGGAGATTTTCTGCCTGCTCCCTGCACCCTGTTGTTTCCAGATGCTCACACTAGCTGGTCTGCTTGGGTTGTTTGGATTTTGTTTCTTTTTCCCCATCCTGCAGAGAAACCTTCATTTTGTTTTGGCTTTTCAGGGCTTGGAGAAAGAACAGGGAGAAGAGGACCTGAAGCAACAGCTGGCCCAGGCTCTACAGGAGGTAACTTATCTCTTGACACTGTACTGAGATTATAGTGGGCTGCCAAGTGGGGGTGCAGCCAGGCATCACGTGGCCACTGGCTGCCTCTGCTGCTTACCCCATACCTCTGTGGCATCTCCAGTCTGTAAACAGAGCAGGTGGCAGCTGCTAGCACCATCAGGTTGGAGATTTGGAGCCTCACAGACATGCTAAAACTCAGCATGAAAACTTATATCTTCATCTGAGCAGAAGTTGCTCTGGTGAAGATGGAATGGAGCCTTAGCAATTAGGAGGCTCTCTGGGAAAGTGGCTTCACTTCCAGAGAAGTGAGGACAGCAAAGGGGAAATGTGAGTTATAACTTGGGCACCAGGGCCTGCGGGGACCTCCATTACCTCACTGACCCCTGAGCAGTAGCCACCCACATTTGATAATGTGCAGTTTTTATTTATTTTTGAGACAGGGTCTCACTTTGTCACCCCTGGTAGAGTACGATGGCATCATAGCTCACAGCAACCTCAGACTCTTAGGCTGAAGCAATTCTCTTGCCTCAGCCTCCTGAGTAGCTGGGACTACAGGTGCCCGCCACAATGTCCAGCTAGTTTTAGAGGCAAGATCTTGCTCTTGCTCAGGTATGTCTCGGACCTATGAGCTCAGGCAGTCCACCTGTCTCAGCCTCCCACACCTAGGATTACAGGCATGAGCCACCGCACCCGACCTAGAATGTGCAATTTAAATAGTCAACCAAGAGCAAAACATATCTATTTAACAAAAAAGCAAAGCTCAACAGGAATAAAATTCCCCTAAAAGATTGCATGTAATTTATTTTATTTAATTTGACTACTTCGCTGGATGTGGTGGCTCATGCCTGTAATCCTAGCATTCTGGGAAGCCGAGGCAGGCGGATTGCTTGAGCTCTTGAGCTCAAGACCAGCCTGAGGAAGAGCGAGACCCCATCTCTAAAAAATAGCCGGCATTGTGGCGGGTGCCTATAGTCCCAGTTACTTGGGAGACTGAGGCAAGTGTATCATTTGAGGTTGTTGTAAGCAATGACGCCATGGCACTCTACCAAGGGTGACAAAGTAAAACACTGTCTCAAAAAAAACAAAACAAAAAAACTACTCATTTGATTATTTTTTATGTGATCTTTGGCTTCTTTAAAATCTTTGTCTTCTTTATGTATCATGATGAGTAGTTTGATGCACACTTAATCAGGAGTTGGTTCAGATTTCCTTAAGAAAAGTGGGCAAGTAGCATAAGAATTTGTTCAGAGGAATTTATCCTTACATTCTTTTATTGTATACCTACTTCTCAACCTTATGGTGCTATCTGTCATGTAGTCATTGTAAGCATGACTGGGTGTCTGCCTTAATTTTCTTATAGTTTACACAAACAGCTTTGGAAAGAATTAAGTAAAATAAATTCAATCTTTTTGGAATTGTATTTTTTGAGCTTATTTTCTAGGGTAGGAGAGTAGGCATGTTTGCCATTTAGACCATTATAAAATTAATATTCAGATGTTGTTTTGAAATTAACTGAAAAAGTATATGGTTCTTTTGGAAATCCTTGGGGGGGGGGGCAGTCATTGAATATCCTTTTTTTGTTTTGTTTTTGGAGTACCTTGCATCCATAACTCCTTACCTTCTGAGACGACTGGAAAACACACTATCAATTAGCAGGGCATACTTGGCCATGCATTTATTAGCTTAAAATGTGATACTTCAGGTCATGGTTCTATATTCTCATGCCTGGGGGATGTGCCACTCTTGAATGAAGGAATAGCTGGTTTTTGCTCCACCATGCTGGTCCCTTTGAAGCTGTTCTTTACCAAACTATAATAAAATTTAGCATTTAGATAGAGCTTAAGAAACTTTCTGAATGCTTTTCATATCTGTTTTATTTTTGTATCAGTGCTGAGGTAGAAGAGGGTCCCTATTTCCCCATTTTGTAGATGGGAAAGTTAAGACATATATATCTAACTAGTGGTCAAGATAAAGACCCAGGCCTTCTGGCCTAACTGCTTTTTGGGGAAAGAGTAATATATTTTCAAAAATACTTAGCTTTACTCTGCTTTTTTTAAAAAAGGATTTGAGGTAAAATTCTAAATTGTAAGCTGTATTTAAGCATGAGGAAACTCATAAATTATGTTTCATAGATGTGGAACTTCTTGACATATAGTATAGGTGATTGGTCACAATGAGTCTGTTATTAGCTTGGGCATGCCATCTTTCAGAAGACATGGGAGAGCTCAGGCAACATTGCCTTATGAACATGCAGTGTGTGATTTGTAGAATAAATAGGTTAAAGATCTTTTTAATTTATATGAAAACAACCATCTAGGTTCCCTGAATCCCATTTCCCTTGATTATTTTTTAAAAGCTACTCCCAGTGCTGGATAGTGCATAGTTAACTTATTAGTTCTTAAGCACTGGTTCCCAGAATCACCTCATGACTTTTTTTATAAAAAATGCACATTTCTCAGCTTCAAGACAAACCTACAGAATCAGACTCTGTGGAAAGCAGTGAAAGTTCTTCATTTTTCTTGGTCACTGATGTTGGGTTAGTTTTAGAAGGACTAATGAATTTGGTGGCCTCCCTCCCTATCAGCTTCCTTTCCTAAAAAAAAGCAGCAGGTAGGATTTCCTGGTGGAATGAAGGCATTATTTTTAAATTACTAATTCATTGATCTTTGCAACAAATCACTTAGTAGAGAGAAGGAGCAGGAATGGAGGTGAATAAGAGGAAGGATGCCATATAGTTCATCCTGATGGTGTACCTGCTATGTTTCTGCAGCATCGGGTCCTAATGGAAGAGCTAAATCGCAGCAAGAAGGACTTTGAAGCAATCATTCAAGCCAAAAACAAAGAATTGGAGCAGACCAAGGTACTGGAAGGAAGATGGAGGTTTAGAATTTGGTTAGTACATGCAACTCGGCATTTTTAACAGTGCAGGAGTTGCTATGGTGAAGAGAGAAATTATGAATGCTCCTTGCCTCAGGGGAAATAATCTATAAAATTATTCAAGGCTGTAGAAGATTCAGCCTGTAAGACAATATCTTTTCCTTACTTTATTCAGAAACAAAATACTGGGAATAAGGCACTTGTACTCTGTATTTTAGTCCTTTGTGTATGATGGATGCTTTTTAAGGGTGTGTCACACTGGTACAGACTAAGGAGCATTGTAGTCAAAATAAAAAATAGTTCCTCCTGATGTGTTCATCTACCATTTCTTTCTTTTTTAAATCAATAGCATTCTTAAATTCAGAGATAAAAACTTGAATGCCCACCAGGGCCAGATGGGTAATAAAAGGGAGTGAAGTAGCTTGGCTATGAGAAAGTAGTAGAGTTCTTTCTCTGTGGTCTCTAACCTGGTTCCTGGCAATGTGGCTAAATGCACCAAGAAGGGCGGGATCATCTGAAAATAAGGGACCCATTATGGTGCCTCTCTCCAGAAAATGGTGAAGAAAATTGAAATCAGTCAGCACGCCAAGTACACTTGCTCTTTCTATGGCAAAGCCAAGATGAAGAGATGAGCTGTAAGGATCCAGCTCTGTGGTTCCTGCGTGAAAATACTAGTCGGTGGTGCCTGGACCTACAACACTACTTCTGCTGTCAGTAAAGTCCACCATCAGAAAACTGAAGGAATTGAAAGACCAATTGACGAAGCTCCACTTTTTTCAGATATCACTAGCCTATGATAAATAGGTTAATTTATGTAAAGAGAAAGAAAACAGAAAGTAGTAGAAAACTATGAGGACTGGCTCACTGGATTGGGGATACTCCCCCCAAACCCTAGGAGGCAGCTGTTCTCTGCTCAGCCTGTTGTTGCCATGCAGAAATGTAGGCCCAGTGTTGTTAGATCTTCGAGAAATGGAAATTGGCTGCTACCCAATTCCCCCCCCCCTTTTTTTTTTGAGATAGTCTCAGTCTCTTGCTCAGGATAAAGTGCTATAGTGTCAGCCTTGCTCACAGCAACCTCAGGTGATCTTTCTGTTTCAGCCTCCCAAGTAGCTGGGACTACAGATACCCACCATAATACCCAGGTAATTTTCCTATTTTTAGTAGAGATGGGATCTTGCTCTTTCTCAGGCTGATCTCAAACTCCTGAGCTCAAGAGATCCTCCCATTTCAGCCTCCCAGATTGCTAGGATTACAGGAGTGAGCCACTATGCCTGGCCTGTTTTTAAACACTGGCAATAAGTTCCGTTTGTATATATTTTTAAATACCTCAAAGGCAAAGTAAATCAGTCTATAGCAGGAGTGGCCTGCGGACCACATGAGGCGGTGTGATTGTATTTGTTCCTGTTTTGTTTTTTTACTTCAAAATAAGATATATGCAGTGTGCATAGGAATTTGTTCATAGTTTTTTTTTTCTTTTTCAATATTATAGTCCAGCCCTCTGGGGGACAGTGAACTGGCCCCCTGTTTTTTTTTTTGTTTGTTTGTTTTTTGCAGTTTTTGGCCAGGGCTGGGTTTGAACCTGCCACCTCCGGTATATGGGGCCAGCACCCTACTCCTTGAGCCACAGGCCCCGCCCTTTTCCCCTGTTTAAAAAGTTTGAGGACGCCTGGTCTATAGGCTAGTTCCAGTATATGGGCCACCCGTTTGCAGCCTAAGACTGACTTTCTCATCTTTCCCTATTCCACATATTTATAGCTGAATACAGAAAGGAAGAGACTTTCTTTTTAGTTGGTTTGATATTCTTATGCACTATTCATTATTTTATTTATTTATTTTTTGAGGCAGTTTCTTACTCTGTTGCCCCAGGCTAGAGTGCCAGGGCATCATAGCTCATAGCAACCTCAAACTCCTGGGCAGTGCAGTGGCTCACGCCTGTGATACTAGCACTCTGGGAGGATGAAGTGGGTGGATTGCTTGAGCTCAGGAGTTCAAAAACAGCCCAAGCAAGAGTGAGACCCTGTCTCTGTTAATAATAGAAAAACTAGCCAGGCATCATGGCAGGCTCCTGTAGTCTCAGCTACTCGGGAGGATGAGGCAAAAGGATTGCTTAAACCCAAGAGTTTGAGGTTGCTGTGAGCTATGATGCCACAGGACTCCACCCAGGGCATCAGAGGGAGACTCTGTCTCAAAAATAAAAACTCCAAGGCTCAAGCAGTTCTCTTAACCTCAATCTTCCTATAGCTGGGACCACAGGCACCTGCACAATGCCCTGCTAATTTTTTTTTTATTTTTTGTTTTTAGTAGAGATGGGGTCTTATTCTTGCTTGGGCTGGTCTCAAACTCCTGAGCTCAAACAATTCACCCACCTCAGCCTCCCAGAGTGCTAGGATTGCAGGCATGAGCCACCACACCCTGCCCCTTATCCTCTGTTTAAATCACATAGTACCTTCTCCAACATTCAAGAAACTACCACACCTTTTTAAATCCAGTGAGTCATAAGGTTTCAGGGAACTTGACTATAGTTAGAAATGGATCAATAACCTCTTCACTGCCCTAAGCAGTCTGACAGTCTTTTTTTTTTTTTTTTTTTTTTGAGTAGAAAAGAAAAAATGAAAATGAGCCAGCCACTCAAATATACCCAGAATGGCTTTTCCTCTCCCTGTTAGAGGCTCTTGATGCTTTCTGTTTGGGGAATAAGATACTAAAATAAATGTCTGCTTCATGAGAGCACACCTAGGCTTTTGTCTAAAAAGTATGTCCCTACACAGTCTGACCTTTTGGGGAAGGGGCGAGGAAATTGCTCACTGCAGACCTCGACCTTGACCTCAACCTGCAGGAGTGGGAAATGACAAGCATTGTAGGGCATGGAGCCTAAAAGTACTTCAAGAGACTGTCTTTATGCCAGAGGAGGCAGCTATGAAGAACGTGGGGACCTTATTCAAGCTTCCTGCTTCTCTGGATTATTCTTTATGGCTTTTTTTTTTTTAATCCAGTGAGTTTTTAATTGTTTGGGGTGATCTGATACCACCTCTGAACTGCAGCTTGCTATTGAATACTTAATGTCTTATCTGATCTTGGGTGGTTGGTGAGGGTAAGTATGCCACCTTTGTTTTTTCTCATTTGGCTAGTTTGGGGGAAGGAAATGGGCTTATGCAAATACTGAAAAAATGGTGGTTCAGTCCATTCGGGCTGCCATAAGAAAATACCAAAAACTGGATAGCTTATAAACAGTTCTAAAGGCTGGGAAATCTGAGAACAAGATGCTGGCAGATTAGGTACCTGATAGGGCTGTCTTCTGATTCATAGGCATTTTTTCCTATGAATGGTGAAACGGGCAAACAAGCTCCTTCAGGCTCCTTTTATAAGACCATTAACCCTATTAGCAACAGAGCTCTCATGATCTAGTTACCTCCCAAAGTCCTTACCTCTTAATACTGTCACTTCAGGGATGATTAAGTTTCAACAAGAATTTTTCGCGAACACAAACATTCAGACCATAGCAAGTGGGAGAGAGGTAAGAAAGGAAGTTAGCACTGTGTATTAGAAAGCAATTCTTGGGGGCGGCGCCTGTGGCTCAAAGGAGTAGGGTGCCGGCCCTATATGCCAGAGGTGGTGGGTTCAAACCCAGCCCTGGCCAAAAACTGCAAAAAAAAAAAGAGAGAGAGAGAGAAAGCAATTCTTGGGCCAGGTATAGTGGCTCACACCTGTAATCCTAGCACTCTGGGAGGCTGAGGTGGGTGGATTGCCTAAGCTTACAGGTTCGAGACTAGTCTGAGCAAGTGCGAGACTCTATCTAAAAAATAGCTGGGCGTTGTGGCGGGCTCCTGTAGTCCTAGCTACTTGGGAGGCTGAGATAGGAGAATCACTTGAGCCCGAGAGTCTGAGGTTGCTGTGAGCTATTACGCCACGTACTCTACTGAGGTCGACAAAAATGAGATTCTGTCTCAAAAAACCCCCACAAAAACTAGAAAGCAATTCTTGAGAAATAGTAATCCTTAGGGAAAATTTTATTCTCATGTTGCTGTGCTACAATGAGTCATTAATTAAGACTCCTTCTGAATCCTGTTCTAGACAGTTAACCCTTTTCCCTGTCCTATTTTGCATTCTGGTTGGTTCTCTGAGAATAACAGGTGGGGCTGTGTCTTTGCAGGAAGAGAAGGAGAAGGTGCAAGCGCAGAAGGAAGAAGTTCTTAGCCACATGACTGATGTGTTAGAGAATGAGCTCCAGTGTATTATTTGCTCAGAATACTTCATTGAGGTAATAAGAGATTTTTCTTCCAAGACCTAGCTGTTTGATTTCAAAGTAACCTCTAGAGATGGCCACTTCTCATTTGTTCTTGTAATGTGCTGTCCTCTTTTGTATTTCACCTGTTCGTAAATATTTGGTGTAATTAACATTGTTAGCTGCAATAAAGCCTTTATGTCTTTATTGTTGGGGAGAAATGGGGCCACAAAGGCATTAGATGTTTGAAGTATCAGAATAGGACAGCTTAGTAAAGCTGTTCTTTCTTTACTCTGAATGGGCACAATGCTGAGACTACGCTTGCAGTGCAGCCTTTTAAGCAGGATGGTAAATGTCACTGATGTGTGGTCACTTTGGGAATACAGGCACCAAATGAATATATTACAGAGATTCTGAGGCTTCTTAGGAAAATGAAACATTTCTCCCCTAGGCTGCCATTTGTTATCCTGTCATATTTTTGTATCACCTCTTTATTTTTTTACCATTTTACCATTTGTAATGAGTTCATCTTAGAACCACAAGTGTTAAAATCAGGTTGTAATGTATGTACTGTTCATACTCCTTTGAAAAGAAAAATACATATCTACACTGCTTCCTTTTTTCAGGCAGTCTTTAGGGAGATTGGGTCTGTTAGCCTCCTGAAAAATCTCTGGGTTGACTTGTTTCTTTTTCTCTGGATCCATTTAGACTTCAGATCATAAGTTTCCCCATAGTTTCTAGTCATATAATTCCCTGCTTTGTAGAACACTCACTGTCGTTTTTGCAGAGCTTATGGACTCTGTTAGAGGAAGACAAGGAGAGAAGGTTGGAATGGGTGACACATTAACTAACTGAGAGCATCTGCATGGACATCTGTGAGATAAACAACTTGATCTATGTTTTGTTTATAGAATACTGTCTGACTTAACCATTCTGGTGTCCTCTAAAAGTCAGTAAAGATGTTTCCATATAGGTTGTTAGTCCTGTTTATTAGAGTTTGTCTTACATAGTAAACACAGTGTCACCTAGTTTCCTAGCTTTATGTGCTCAACTTGGTATTTGAAAAATCTGTATCTGTGTTATTTTCCACTGCTGGCCTAAAGTCAGGAATGAGGACTTTTGAGCCTCAGAAAGAGTTATCTCTTAGGAGATATACATACACAAAAATAACAAAAAGAGAATGGTTTGTATTCTTGGGAGTGAAAAGAGCTCTGGCAGAAATCTGACCAGGGGGATTACTCAGAAGAGCCTCTCAAATACAGGTTTCCTTCTGCTTTCTTTCCCCCTAGGCATATCTACATAGAGGTTCAGGCACTGTCAGTGAACCCATTACATTTTTTACATTTTTCAGTTCCTGTTTTACTCAGCCTTTTTTGGGAGGGGGGGCCAAGGGCTGGGTTTAAACCCACCACCCTCAGTATATGGGGCCAACGCCCTACTCCTTGAGCCACAGGTACTGCCCTTGCCCAACCTTTTTAATTGCCTTTTATGTTATTTTACTTTTTTAGATTCTTTAGAGATGATGCTTCTGTCATTCTATATGATGAGTATTTGGTCTGTACTCCCCTTTATATATTATAATTGAAGTTCTAATTCACCATTAGCAGGGCATAGATTTGTTTTTAATAAGAAAATTAGTAATGTATTTGTACTACAACATTGACATACTTGTCCTGCTTGTATCCATGGACATCTGTTTACAGGGTGGCTAACCCGTGTTGACAGTGTTATCTGAGTCAGTGAATCAAAACAGACAAGTCAGCTTACCCGGAGCCTGAGTCTATAACTTGGAGAAAGGAAGAAAAGAGTTGTCTTAACACAAAGTTTAAAACTTTCCCACTCTGCTGGCTGCAGTGTTGCTCACAGCTATAATCTTAACACCTTGGGAGGCCAAAGTAGAAGGATTGCTTGAGCCCAGAGTTTCAGGCTACAGTAAGCTATAATCTAGCCATTCTGCTCTAGAGTGGGAGACCCTGTCTCAAAAAAAAAAAAAAAAAAAAAAAAAAAAATCCAAATCCAAGAATGATTCTGATACTCTTTGTATACCCTCAAGATGAAATTGTGGGCTTGGCACTTGTAGCATAGTATTTATGGTGCCAGCCACATGCACCGAAGCTGGAGGGTTTGAGCCTGGCCCAGGCCAGCCAAACAACTGCAACAAGAAAATAGCTGGACGTTGTGGCAGGCACCTGTAGTCCCAGCTACTTGGGAGGCTGAGGCAAGACAATCACTTAAGCCCAAGAGTTTGAGGTTGTTGCTGTGAGCTTGTGATGCCAGGGCACTCCACCAAGGGCGACAAAGTGAGACTCTGCCTCAAAAAATAAAAAAAAAAAAATGAAAAAAGATGAGATTATGGTTAGTTAACTTTTCATTTGGCCTTGAAAATTAGCTTCTGTCCTACCTTGGCAATCATAACTACCTGGAGGAAGTGAAGTATGATGGTGCTGATGTGTGTGTTCACATTTCCATTTTAGGCTGTTACCTTGAACTGTGCCCACAGTTTCTGTTCCTACTGTATCAATGAATGGATGAAGCGAAAGATAGAATGCCCCATTTGTCGGAAGGACATCGAGTCCAAAACCCACTCCCTGGTTCTAGACAATTGCATTAATAAAATGGTAGATAATCTGAGCTCAGAAGTGAAAGAACGACGAATTGTCCTCACTAGGGAAAGAAAAGGTGAGTGAGTGTGAGAATATCTACCTCTTGACAAAGAATTTATTTGAGATTTTCATAATTTTTTTTGGTAGGGGAAGAGTCAGATTAATGATTTTTTTTTTTAAGGTGAATTGTTATATTCCATTTACTTTAATAAATAAAGATGCAAATGTAGATTTTAAAAGCTTCATTAGACACCAATGACGCAAAACAACTAAGAATTTCTAAGTTTACTGTCATACTTTTTGATTTGGTTGAAATATTATAATTATATATTTCAGCTACTTGGCAGTAAATACAAAAGCATTTTAAACATCTTTTGAACTGTGTAGTGTACTGTAAGCAGA
>CAUYPK010059875.1:0-19565 GCA_963574355.1 Loris lydekkerianus
GAAAGAAAGAAAGAAAGAAAGAAAGAAAGAAAGAAAGAAAGAAAGAAAGAAAGAAAGAAAGAAAGAAAGAAAATAAAAAATTACCAGGCATGTTGGCTACCTGTAGTCCCAGCTACTCAGGGAAATGAGGACCACTTGGGCCCAAGCTAGGATTTTGAGGTTACAGTGAGCTATGATAATTCCCACTGAACCCCAGCTTGGGCAACAGAGTGAGATCCCATCTCTTAAAAAAGAATTATATACCACATCATGACCAAATCAGATTTATCCCAGAAATGTAAAATTCATTTAATGTACCAACATTTCTATATACTAGCAATTAACCAAAAGAAATGAAATTAAAATCAATCCTATGGCTAGGTGCTGTGGCTCCTGCCTGTAATCCTAGCACTCTGAGAGGCCAAGGCAGGTGGATTGCTTGAGCTCATGAATTCAAGACCAGCCTCAGCAAAAGCAAGACCCCCGTCTCTACTAAAAATAGAAAAATTGAGGCGAGAGGATTGCTTTAGTCTGAGTTGGAGGTTGCTGTGAGCTATGATGCCACGCACTCTACCCAGGGTGACAGCTTGAGACTCTGTCTCAAAAACGAAAATAAAATCTTATTTATAATAGCATGAAAATAATAAAATATTTAGGAATAAATTAATAAAAGAAGTATAAGACTTGCACATCAGAAAGTAAAAACATAATTGAAGGAAATTAAGGAGAACCCCCCCACACACAAAAAGGCAAAGACATCCCATTCTCATGGATTGAAATACATAATATTCTTCCCAAATTAATCAAAATAATTCCTATCAAAATCTCAGTGAGTTTTTTTGCAGAAATTGCCAAGCTGATCCTAAAATTCATATGTTGATGAAAGAGATAAAAAAAAGATAGAAGACTCATACTTCTCAAATTTCAAAACTTCCTTAAAACCTATAGTAGTCAAGACAGTATGGTACTGTCTAAAAATAGACATATTTTTAGATCACTAGAATACAACTGAGAGTCTAGAAATAAGCCTTTAGACATATGGTCAATTGATTTTTTTTTAAAGGGTGCCTAGATAACTTAACAGGGAAAGAACAGTTTTTTAACAAACGGTGTTGGGACAACTGAATATCCAAATAAAAAAGAATGAATTGGACTCATACCAGATACTATATACAAAAATTAACTCAAAATGAATCATTGACCTAAATGTAAAAACTAAAGAAAAAAACTCCTAAAAAAACCCATAGAGTTTTGTGACCTTGGGTTAGGAAATGCTTTCTTTGGTATGACACCAAAAGCCTGGGTGACAAAAGAAAAAATTAGATAAATCACACTTCATCAAAATTAAAATGTTTTATTTTCAAAGACCAGGATCAAATAAGTGAAAAGATAACCCACAGAAGGGGACGAAATATTTGCATCTCATATATATGAAGGGTCTTGTATCCAGAGTATATAATACTCTTATAACTCAAGGATAAAAAGATAAAAATAGCCCAATTAAAAAATAGGCAAAGGACATGACTAGATATTTCTTCAAGGAAAATACACAAATGCCCAATAAACACATGCAAAGATACTCAATGTAATTAGTCATTAGTAAAATGCAAATCAAAACCACAATGAAATAACACTTCAACCTACTAGGGTGGCTATTATCAAAAAGATGGACAATAACAAATGTCAAGGATGTGGAGAAATGGGAAACCTCAGGACATTGCTGGTGAGAATATAAAATGCAGTCATTTTAAAAACAAATACAAAAATTCCTCAAATATTTAAACTTGGAGTTTCCATATGATTTCCATTAGCAATTCCATTCCTAGGTATACTCATAAGGAAAATGAAAACCTATGCCCACACAAAAGCTTGTACATGAATGTATATATCAGTATTTTTTTGTAATAATAAAAAAGGAAACAAGTCAAAAGTCAACTGAGAAATGAATAAACAAAATGTGGTATATCCATACAGTGTGATATTTCGCTTAAAAAGGAATGAAATAGATATATGTGATAAGGATAAACTTTGAAAATACCATGCTCAATGAAAGAAGCTATAAACAAACGACAATATTATGATTCTATTTATATAAAATATACAAAATAGGCAAATCCATAGAGACAGTAGGTTATGGTCACCAGAGAATGGGGGAATGGGAATGGAAAATGATTGCCAATGGATACATTTGGATACATTTCTCTTTGGAGTAATGAAAATGCTCTGGAATTAGATAATGGTGATACTTGTACATTCTTGTGAATATATTAAAAACTATGGATTGTACACTTTAAAAGAGTGAACAGTATGTTATGTGAATTACATCTCAATAAAGGTTAAATTAAAAAAAAAAAGATGCATGTGCTCCAACCTAGGTGTTATTTGAATTGTTGAGAAGTATATAAACCTAGTCAATGGGAGATTGCCAATTGTGAAAGCTATTTAGAGATAAAGTGATACAGGGTTTCTGTTCTGATTAAATTCATATTTAGGAAAGGCTGTGTTGGACTTCGTTACAAGTATCACTTAAGGAGAACAGGGATTCCGTCTCCCCACAGAATAAAGAAAGCAAAGAGCCCTATCATTAAATGACTCAGAAGCTGATAGCAGCTTCCATGTTCTTTGCAGCCCTACATGTCATACCCACTATGGTGCAGAGTATCTTCTTACCCATGCACACTTCAGTAAGAACATTACCACCATTTGTTATTAGAAAGCATTTTAATTGTAACCATGAATGTGAACCTGGTTCACAGGAATCTCTCTATATAGTGTTCGGAACACACATTTAGACTATACCTTCTCTGCATAGAAGAAAACCAAAGTGTATTCACAGGTGGTGCTTCTGTAACTGTAGAAGCATTTACAATGAGTTCAGTAGTCAGCTGTATATCAAAGTCACTAGAACGAACTGTTGCCTTTAATCCCCAGGTCCTAAATGATTTGCAGGGAGTGTCCATGTTCCAAAGCTTTCCATGTGCAGTTTTACTGTTGAAACCTCTTACTTTTAGACCAGATGTGGGCTTAGAAAAAGTAAAGGAAAATATGCTATGCTTATTTTTTGAAGTAAAGGGGCAAAAATGAGATGTCCTATTATACATCTTATATTTATTTCTTCTATGGTTCTTTTTACAAGGTATTCAGCACAATTCTATTCATTCTGGATTGCATTTAAGATTTCACCCTTCTATGGATACCAAAAACAGAAGAGATCTATTGAAGACAAATAGCTTACCTTATATTCCTGTCATTGGTGAATATTTATGAATATTTGATAGCTCTTACCCTGTCAAATGAGTCTTCTTCACATCTAAATAAGACTTCTTATTTTATGTAGTTTCCTATAGCAGCACAACATTCTGGAGCCGCTTCACTGGGAGAACTCTGTCAACAATCAGCATTTCACTGGCATTAACATGCAGTAAAAGACAATGAAGCATGATGCAATTAAAACACACAAAAAAACTGTCTTCAGATAACATTAACCTATTAATTTTCAAAACCTATGTGTTTGGGGCTTTTGCTGCATAACTAATGTTAAGGTCAATGCTTTGTAAACATATGCCTCAGCATCTAACATACCTAAGAGAAGATGATTCAGAGAAAAGAGCCAAACTATTTATCTCTTTTTCACACTGTATCCAGAGATTTAACAACTTATAATATGCAATTATCAATTGGGTATCACTACTACAAAGACTAAGAACACATTTTTCTACTGCGATGTCCATGGAAATGTAATTTGCACAGAAGATACAGTTTGGGAGACCTACAGAGTTAGATTGGCTTAATCTACAACTAAAAAAGATTATGCAGGAGTGGTTCATAAAAAATATGTAAGCAACCCATGATATGAACTAACAGGACAACTGATATCTGAGTATGCCAATCAATACCTTCCACAGCCAGAAAAGAGACTTAGAATAAAATTACTAATATGTAAATTTACACATTTATGTCTCACTTAACTAGGAGGACTGGAGGAATTTATGTGTTTCTTTCTTCTTTTCCTTTTTTATTGGGGGGGGGGACCATACTTGAAGTATTTAACATTCTAGGTTTAAATGTTTAATATTTTAGGTTTGATTTATTGAACACATAGTCATTTCAATTAAAATTTCTCTCATTAAACTAAGGAAAAATTATGTGATTTCATTGAATTAATGACAAAATGTATTTAATATTATATAGTAAATTTTTAGAAGATTTCATTGTTGAGCAAAATTATTAAAAATTCTTTCACTTCAATTGTAACAAAAGTCATGGATAAATAACCAGGAACGTTTTGAACTCATGGGTAAAGAGTAAAAGAAAATGCTCTGGCACGTTTAAGATATGATTTATAAATTCCCTATCCTTATTTTAAGCTATGATGAACACAAATTCTTTTAAGATTCATTTTGTAAAAAGCTATAAAAGTATGTTAACAAAAATAGAATCAAATAAAAACAATTATTTAAAGTATATTCTTAAGATACATCTAAAAGATACCTTTTAAAACTGTAGAAATTAAAGTATACATTGAAATCACAAGTCGGGTGGCTCCTGTGGCTCAGTGAGTAGGGCGCCAGCCCCATATACCGAGGGTGGCAGGTTCATACCCGGCCCCGGCCAAATTGAAAAAAAAAAAAAAAAAGAAATCACAAGTTAATTGAAGAAGTAGCAAAAAATGATGGTAATTGAGTGTGACTATATGCTGCCCCAATATTTACTATATTCAGAAGCCTGCATATAAAATGGAAACTGGAAAAATTTTGGGAAATTCAAGTTATGAAGGTACCTAATCAAGATAATTTCTTTTTTTTTTTTTTTTTTTTGCAGTTTTGGCCAAGGCTGGGCTCAAATCTGCCACCCCCGATATGTGGGGCTGGCACCCTACTCCTTGAGCCACAGGCACCGCCCCAAGGTAATTTTTTAAAAGGAACAATTTTTCTGTTTGCTAATATCAAAATATTACATATTAATATTTTATAACAAAAAAACAAGAGTTTACCGGTTGTCTTAGTTTCCCGCAGCTGCTATTACAAGTTACCATAAACTATGGCTTAAAAAAATGCAAGTTTATTCTTTTATAGTTCTAGAGTCTCTCCGAGAGAAGAATCATTGCTTTGCCTTTTTCAGCTCTAGTAGCTGCCAGTATGCCTTGGGTCTGGCCCCTTCTTCCATCTTCAAAACACATCACTTCAATTTCTGCTTCCATTAATCACATCACCTTCTCCACTCTATAATAGTCAAACCACCCCCTGAAGCTCCTTCTCTTATAAAGATACTTTTTAGTGAGTTTAGAGCCCATCCAGATAATCCAGGATAATTTCCCCATCTCAAGATCCTTAACTTAGTCACATTTTCAAAATCCCTTTTGTCATAAAAGGTAATATGTACAAGTTTCAGGGATTAGAATGTAGTTATCTTTAGGGGTCATTATACAACCAACTACACTAGTCCAGAAAATACATTTTAAAATCTTCTATTAGGCGTTACGCAAGTAAATGCTTTCTTAATCAGCTTTACTCAGAAGATGCCATTGCTTTCCACTGAGAAGTAAGAGCTGGTCAGGTTGGCTCACCATCAGGATCTTTCAACATAGGGTCTGTTGCTGAGATAATTTCTGTGGCCCCTCAACCAACCTAGAGGCAATGGGCAACATAGTGAGGGTGGTATTTTCTTTGAAAGATAGGTACAAACTTCACAATTATTTCAGTTACTAGTTACATATATACTAGCTGTAAATATGTATTTTGTTTTGTCTAATCAATAAAAAGGAAATATGGATTCTGGATGGACACAGTGGCTCACGCTTGTAATCCTAGCAATCTGGGAGGCCAAGGTGGGGGTTGCTTGAGATCAGGAGTTCAAGATCAGCCTGAGCAATACAGGGAGACCCCCTTCTATACAAAAAAAAAAAAAAAAATAGAAACTACTTTTTAATTCTTGCATGGTAGTATGTATTTGTAGTCTCAGGTATCAGGGAGGCTAAGGCAGGAGGATCACTTGCATCCAGGAGGCTGAGGTTGCAGTGAACTATGATGACACCACTGCACTCTACCTGGGGTGAAAGAGCAAGACTGTGTCTCAAAAAAAAAAAAAAAAGAAAGAATTCTGAATTCAAACAAAAACTTACTTCTCTTTAAAAAATGCTAATTATTTCTGGAAAGCAAGCCTTGCAAAATGAAAATAAAGTGGGCTTTGGAGTTATAACCCTGGGCTTACTAATTCCTAGGTTATGTATGATCTTAGGTAGTCAAATGCCTACCATTTTAGATCCTCAGTTATCAGTTACTCATGTTTAAATGGTGATGTAAATACCTACTCTAGAGATTTGTTTGAGAACTGTAGAATTTTGCTATAGTGACTGGCATAAAATAATTGCTCAATAAATATTAATTACATTCTGCCTTCTATATTAGGAAATTTGTCCATAAAAAGTACACACTGAAATAGCATCAATTTACCATTGTTCACTATGGTGTGCAGAATGAATTCAGATATAATGTCAATAAAGTAACACGAAATAGTAAAAAGCTCATTAAGCATGCAATAATAGCCTATATTGTATAGTACTGAATAATAGTATATATCATAAATAGTATATAGAGTTGCTAAGTTTAAGTAGAGTTAGACATTTGGTAAAATAAAGTGATCATTCTACTATTTAAAAGGTTATTTACTTCTATCTTAAATTATCACTGAATTGGCAATTCTTGCAATTTCCTAAATTACTTTGCATTTATGTTATGTTATTCCAAAATATTTATATTAAAAATATTGGCAAACCCTCAACAAGTCAGACTTAGGTATCAGAACACTTTAAGAATTCATAGTGACATATATATATATATATATATATTTTTTTTTTTTTTTTTTCCCCTAGATCACAGGAGGTTAGTAAGAAAATCCACACAATGAGTTATACAGTAAAACTTCTTTTCCCCTATAAAAATATTTGGAGTCTTTCTCCTGAGATATGTCTATTCTATACATCATTGTTAAGGAGATAAAGAAGCTGATAGAGCAACTGTCCTTGACAACACACCACACATCTCAAATTTGCAGCAATTGGTCAGTAAGGTGCTGAGAAACAGTCTAGAGTTTCTCAGATCTCCATAGGATATGTCATTAAATCTTCTCCTCCTGCTGGGTCTGACTTCTGGGAAAAAGCACATGGTATAAATATTACTATATTTGGCAGTGAATACTAATGATCCCTCAGGAGGTTGATCTTTCAGTTTTTCTTGCCTTTAGCATCTAGTTGCTTATAAATGTGACACACTTTGATATGATTTAATAATCTTTTTGAATTTATACTTCATAATTTACTGTATAAAATGTATCTGTAAAACCATGTACATATATATATATACAGAGAGAGAGATACACATTTATTTTTGGTGTTAACCCATTAACAGATCGTAAAATTAAGGCAAGAAGACCAATGTCTGTCCAATGCACATTTTACAAAGAGGCATGTTATTCTAAAATTAATAAAATCTGGAAACAGATTCAATGTAAGCATACACACAAACAAATAGTAAAATTGCTTTTCTATAGTGTGAGAATTGGAAGCTCAGTGCTACTTAAAATTGTATATTGATGTCTATATGAACACTATCCTAGTCATTGTATGGAATGGCAGAAGAAAGTGTTTTGAAATATGCAGAAATTATTCTATGATTTATATAAAAACAATCAATAGCAATTTCTGTGCTACAATAAATTTGCAAGTTGAATTTCACAAAGGTTACATTAAACAGGGCATATTAAGAATAATTCCAAGGAAACATGTAAGAGAAATTTGGTTTAAAACATGATTTTACTCTACATGAAAAGCTTTCTAAAGTTTCATATAAAGCTAATTATATTAACTCAGTATTATAAGAAATAGTATTGTCTTATATAATATGACAGTAATAGTGCTATGTTGGCATAAATCACTTGGCCAGTTGAGCTAACATATAAATAGTAATCTAAATATAGACTTTATTTACCAAGGCCAATAAAAAATATTCTTAGAAGTTGGGTGTATTTGAATCAAATGTCATTGGAAAGATAAGACTATATGGTCTCCTAATACCGTTAATTTCTAATTTATACGTAACAAAAAACTCCATAATGAAAAATAACGTAAAACATAAATTCTGTATGAAAACTCTTCATGAAAAACTATAGTTCACATCAGAAGTTAATATCACCAGGGAGTTAAATAATTAATACAAAACAAATACACATTACATTGACATAGTATTCTTTTGTTCTTCACTTACCATGATGCAAACTGCAAGGATTTAACCTTTAAGGGTTAAAGAGTTTAATCAATGTCAATGTCTGATCTTCTGAAGGCGATAAAGAATGGTCTGTCTAGCGATACCCAACAGAACATCACTTTGTCAAGCCACAGCGCCCAAAAGCTTGTCAAGTAAGTTACCAGAAACCTCTTTGTGGTTAGAACTCAGCTCCTTCCTGCTTGACCTATTATTTGATATTTGACCACTTGGTTGCAAGACACTTGCTCTTTCTAGCTGAAATGTCACTGGGGCATCTTGTCAGCTCCCCGACATCTCGGCCTGACATACAATTTTACTTTTGTGTGCTACAAGGCAGAAAATGCAGGGCAATGGCCTTGTTTTAAATTCTGTCAGCATCAAAGATGGGCATCACTCTTGGGTCCTACCAACAACAAAAACAAAAAAAAGAGTCTATTTTGAAGGTCAAAACAGCCATTACCTTGAAGTTTTTCAGCTTATACTAAATATATTACCTGCTATCCTGGTATGGGAACTGTCCTTATGACGTGCCTAAACACACCATAGAAATCTTCCCAGCACAATTGCTCTACTTTCTTATCAAATGCAGACCTGATAAAAGAATGAGTTTTCAATGTCTGCAGGGACCAGATTCAGCAGTTAACTTAACTTGTTCAAATGGGCAAGTGGTATCATGTAGCTTTACAAGAAGCAACCTGACCTTCTCACATTGACCAGGAGTGACATTATTGTGCAGGAGGAGAAGCAGTCACATCATTTCTGTTTTGCACAACCTGCTTAAAGTTTGCAACTAAATGCTTGTCTTCAGTTGAGCTGACAAGAGAGAAGAGGGGGCTCAGTGAACCATGGCAGGGCTGCCATGAAATGACAGGAATCATTGGCATACATTTCAAATAGCTCTCTCAATCCTATTAAAGTATTGCAGTTCTGCTTTAAAATAGACAAGTATGAAACAACTTTGATAGATAGAGACTAAAATGGCTTATTGATTTTTTTTAAGTCCGAGGGAAATTACCCAAAATGTGTCATTCTTTAACATTTAAAAATATGTTACATAAAAATGAGCAACTGTGATAATAAATAAAACTTGGAGAGAAAAAAGTTGGTTATTTCCTTATTCAAAGAGACAGAGCTACCCAAGCACAATTTTTTAAAACCCACTGCCACTTGTGCTGGAACAAAATTCAACTGATAAGAAAATCCCCCTTCAAAACAATTTTAATTGTACTGTTAACTCTTCTTCCATTTTTTATTTCATAAAGTCATAATCCAATCTGAGTTGGTCTTTTGGCATTAGCAGAAATAGTCACTGGAGAGGACTGAGATGATGTCAGAGCATGGGGCGCCGTATTTAAAAATGTCTCCTTTAAGAAAGTATAAGTTGTATCAAGTTCAGCTTTCAATGGCAAAAAGTTCCCAACACCAGTTGTGTCAGACTGAAGACCAGCTCTTGAAGAAATGGAGAGATTTGAGTGATCTCGTGATCCTGTCTGTGACATACAAAAGAAAAAAATAATAAACATAGAATTAGAAACTGTTAGAATTTAAAACTGTAAACAGGGACATAGATTAATGATAAGAACTGTAATATAAAATGGAATGGAAATTGCTATATAAGTAATCCATATGATAATACATGACTATTAAATTATTTTCCAAACATGACTGAATCTCTTATCTGCCCTGTTATAAACTTTTCAGGACAATAGGAGTCTGCCTAATCACCAAAACTTACTTTATATAAAATTTTCATACAATAAAGTTATTATATCAAAGAGCCAATATAATCAGGCATTTTTACCTTGACTCCAATTTACAAAAGCAATGAGAATAGTGTTTATTTCATTATACTATAATATGTGCCATATAATAAGGAAGATTAGACCTCTTAGAAAATTAATTATGGCTTATTTATATTTTTTAAATCTATCAGCATAACTGACTTAGTTGACAAACATAGCACAAAGAAAAATATGCTGTTAACAGTAACCCCTAGAAAACAGCATTTTCTAGATGTAAAATTTTTTGGTTTTACTTTTAAAATAATGCCAACACCCAGTTTTGACAAATCTGTTCTATTAGAAGTACTTCCTTATTTTGGAAATCATGTACCAAAATAAGGGATTAAAAACATTTTATCATATGTTTTAATAAAATATTGCTAGTATTGAAACACTATCAAACCTAAGAAATGCAAAATACTCATGAAGTACCTGAGAACAGAATTAACATTTTAATAAAGCTATACATTTCAGCTTTAAGTAACATCAGTAATTAGTAGTTAATATTTAATACAATGAAGTCTTAGCAGTAAAGCAGGTAAGGATAATGACATTTAAACATAGCAGAAATATTACTGCAATAGTACAATAGTGATCAATTGTACGTCAGAATTTTCCAGATACCCAGCAAATAAATGTGGCAGAGATTAGTCATAAGCAATTCCAGTTTCTTTTTTTTTTTTTAAATAAAATACTTTTTTAGTAGATCCTCTTACAGGTTTGCTAACAACATAATTTAAAGTATAAGGGTCTGCTTTATTATATCATGTTATACAAAATTGTTTCTGCACATGGAAAACAAGGGAGAAAGTATGGATTGCTTTAGGAAAGTATTAGAAATTCAACTGTTGTATGTGTTACCATTTTTGTGGATTTTTTTAAAACTGTAACTAGAGAAAAATCAATGCCTGCATCTAACACCTAGTTCAGCAATTTTCTTTGATCTCTGTCCTTTTGATTTCTTGATACTCTACTGTAAGCCTATAGCTGATGGAAATCATCTCTTTTTTATATTGGAAGTTAAAAAGCACCTAAAGTGGCCCCTTGAATAGCTCTATGAAGGAGAGGATTTAGCGTATTCCCACGGAAGGAAAAACACTTCCAAAATTATGAATTGGCATTCATTAGTAGTGTTGATAAGGTTCCACTTGCAGAACCTAAATATTGGGTCTGATTATGTCAGTTCAGGACACAAACAGGGGCATCTCATTACATCGAGGCTGGAAGTGTGGACTCTTGCATTTTACTACTCCTCGAATCTCCTTTTCTGATTTTTTTTTCCCAGCTGTGTGTCTGACTTGGCAGTGTCATTACTTGATTGATTTTGCTGCTATAAACACTACAGTGCCATTTACTAACTTCTCATTCTGCCAGACCTGGGGGAAAAGGGAATGCTGAAAGATCAAGAAATGGTGTGGAGTGATTTTCTTCTTTAGAAAAAACAAATGAGTTATAGCAATAGTAGTCTTTATTATGATAAAAGAATACTGCCAGGCCAGGCTTCAAAAAAAATTTTTTTTTATACATCTTCACCTCTAGTGTAAGAAAACTACTTATGAAAAGAGAGGAGGACGTAGAATCAGACCAAGGTCAGGTATCCTCTGAGGGTATTTTCTTCTTGATGTTTTAGACTAGAGAAAGGTATTGGGCCAAACTGACCAACCCTTTCTGTTTGTCAATATTAGGAATATGCATAATTTACTCAAACCTATATACTGTACTTAAAGTTTCCTTTTTTGTTCTTATGAGCCATCAGCCTAACATTATAAAGTTAGGAAAGCAGTCCCGTAGGGAGGGTCTCTACTAACAGCCTACTTCTCTTCAATGTTCCTTTGTAGGAATCTTGGCACCCTACAAAGGCCCCCCTTTTGCCTTTTCTCATCCTGTTAATATGTCTATTTTCCACTATGTTGTCTGAAAGCACCCTTTTCCCTTAGACTAAGTAACTTTGAAATGGAGTGTTAAGTATTTCTCTTGTATTTCAAATCAGCCATACTTTCTGGACACTACCTTTTGATCTTATGTCCTAAACACGGAAGACAGCATAAAAAATTTGGGGGGAGGAAAAAAGATTTCCTAAAGACTTGCACCCCTACAAAGGTATACTGTCTAGCAATTAAATAGACTTACTTCCGTGTAAAAGAAAACAAATGATTGCTTTTGCTACTAGGATCATTTGCTGTACTACTAGAAAATTTTTTTTCATAAAATGGGATAAAAATCTGATTTAAAGTCACTTAGTGGTTTAAAAAGCCAGCAAAAATTCTGGTAAAATTTTGATTTTAGAGTATGTTATTAAAATAACAAGTAAATATGAATAATTTTTCTTGTTAGAAATCATATCTAGAAATATATCACTTTTTTTTTTTTGCTTTTTAATGTAACACAGTGAGTAAAAGACAGTTAAATAACATTTTGTTAGAGATCATTAAAAGTTAATATTCACCACCTGATCTTATATTTTAAATCTGTAAAGTTCATGGCCATTTAAACTACTTTTTTAAACTGCGGCAGTGTTCTGTCTCTTGTGTAAATCTAAATTTAGGCAATTTTTCAATAGGAAATTAGTTACCTAAAATAAAAGCTAGGTGTCATGTGAATCTTTATGGAAGCACTTTTATTTACTCAATAAGCTGTAAATGATTCTATTTGAACTGTTATAGTCCATCAGCTAAATACATATTCACAATACAAAATGTGTCTACTAAATTTCTCCAATTTAAAAATCTTATGAAATACAATAATTGGACGTGTCCAATAGTCATTTTTCAAGGCTTTAATATCTTAATTTTCTAAGAAAGTTTTCTAAACAAAAATAAATAAAGCATTCGGCTAATAATAAAATAACCACCCAATAAATTGTCTATATAGCAAAGGCTTTTTACCGACCAAGGCTTCTGAAACAATGATACTAAGCCATTTGTCTCCTGTGTAGCATTTATGATCAAGTTAAGTCTTCTAGAATTTAGTACTATACAAAGGGAAGGAAAATGTGATTTAGGAAGCCTGAGTAGTATTGCCTAGAGACTATGCTAAACACATAGTGTGAAAAGAATACTATACTGGAAATCAGCAGACCCAGTTTCATTACTATCTAACTGGGTCCTTTGGAGCAGGTGAATTAGTCCATTCACCTGTCACCTCCTTTGCCTATAAAATGAGGGGCTAGAAGTTCCACAAGTCTATCATAATTCCATGTCTGATAGCATATAATAGTAACACCTAATGTTTGTGGGTAGCATTAACCCAGAAACCAGTCTCCTAAACATAATACCTAAGATTTTGAGTGGATATACACAGGCCATTTTTAAGGGGAAGGAATACATATTGCATATGATTCTAAAATAAAGCAAATAGATAACAAGATTAGCTACAGTTTAGATGATGTGGCTTCATTCAATTAAATTCTGTAATACCCTTTTCATTATTTCAACCTTCATGATGATGTTTTAAACCCTGTAAATTACTGACTAGTTTTAAGTAGCGTACGCAGTTCCATATTAACTGATGAAGAAATAAAAAACACCCACGAGAGGACCTTCCAGTGAGGGTTGTTGGCCATTTCAACTTTAGTTCCTAATGTATTCTTACCACTAGAGTCTCAATACTCAGTGTCACAAAGCTTTCTTCCTTCCAAAGACTTCAAATTAATTACCTAAATTCTACTAATATCTGGCCGTTCTTCTGTTCTGCCATGCTAGTATCACCACACTGTCATTTATACAGACAGAGTTGGCAATAATCACATCTATAGTTATCTCATATGGAATATTCAATTATATATATATTCACACACATAAATACATTCACCTTATAAATATATACACATATATAATTGATATATGCATTTATATATAGATACACACACACACACATCTGCTATCATGCATTAAGTATTTATGCATTGCACAGTAGTTAACAATTCCAACTTTTAGTTACCAATGCCATAGCTATAGGAATATTTTATGCATTATTCCCCCACAAGTCACTGAACCTTAGTACAGACTAGTTTGATTCATTAGTTCACTGACATTAAGGCATGGGGAAAATGTGAGTCAATGAAGCAATGTAAAGTCTCTAAGTATTTCCTATCAAGAGTCCTATATACCTAGAGATTAAGAAAGAAGGACAATCATAGAGGTAGAAACAGAAAAGAGAGATAGAAGATATTAACAACAAACTGATGATTCATATCACAATTTTGTCCTCAAGCACACATTCAGCACTTGTTTAGGAACCCTAGCTCTCAAGTCAATCTATCTGGTTCAGATTCAACATTGGCTACCTATTTGATATGGAAGATTGATTGGATTAATAGTTTTTCATCTTCATAATTCCCTATAGCCATGCCCTTTTTGCCATATGACTCTGCAGCACTTCGCAGTCCAGCTCTTAGCTCTTAGCTTCCCTGTTTAGCTGCTTCTACCATTTCCTCACTTATGCTCTGAGTCCCTAAGTATGACACTGCACAATTCACACTGGCCTCCTATCTGCCTGCTTCTACCCTTTGTTGGGTGAATTCCATGCCTTGCCAACTCTGGTCAAGATTTGTCTCTTTGGTAAGGCTTTTCCAGAACCTCTTCCTACCTTTCTCCAACTACAGTTAACTGCAACATCTGTTTTTAAAATTCATTTGTGAGCATTTATTTCACTATATTTACTATGTCTATTTGCCCTATAAAACTATTCCAAGCACTTACCAGAGTATTTGGGACTAAATTAGATTCCTAAATGATGAATGACTGAGTGCATGTTCACAGTATTACTTCATGGTTTTGGTCTTAAATTGCTATTTGGTTATTTTACACCTATACAGATTATTACTGATCCAATTAGAAGTAGTATAATATAGTGGAAAGAATATGAGCTTTGAAAATGGAGAGACATTGGGTTCTAAACTTTATTCTTCCATTTAATAACTATTTGATCTTTGACAAGTTACTTAACCTATGTGAGCCTGTATCTTTATCTGTAAAGAAGAATAATCCTTCATAATGTTGTTTTAAGAATTTGAAAGAAATAATATATAATATAAATATGATAGCATATTTAAGTACAGCTTACATAAGCATAATAGCACACAGTAGCTCCTCTTCTTCATTTTTCTTTCCATCCTTCTCAAGTGATAATAAATTTCAAATTATTACAGCTAAATGTATTGGGTATGTATGTCAAACAGTATGCTAGGCTCAATTTTATAACTGCTTCAGGTTGGATTTGTGTTCCCTCTAACCTCATGTTGAAATTTGATGCCCAATACTGGATGTGGGGCCTAATGGGAGGTGTTTGGGTCATGGGAGTAGATCCCCCGAAATAGCTTGGCATTGTTCTCATGGTAATGAGGTCACCCATCTCTCACCATGTAATCTTTGCATGCAACAACTCCCCTTCACCTTCTGTCATGAGTACAAGTAGCCTATGGCCCATCCTAGATGCAGACACTCAAGCTGGAACTTTTCCAGACATCACAACCATAAGCAAAATAAACCACTTTTCTTTATAAATTATCCAGCCTCAGGTATTCCTTTATAGTAACACAAATGGAGTAAGACATGAAATTGGTACGGAGGTGTGGGGTGTTGCTGTAAAGACACCTGAAGATGTGTGAGTGGTTTGCAACTAGGGAATGGCAGAGGATGAAAGAGTTTGGAGGGCCCATAGGAAGACAAACAGATGAGGGGAAGTTTGGAACTCCTTAGAGATTGGTTAAGTGGCTGTGACCAAAATGCTGATAGAAATAAAGGCTATGCTGATTAGTTCTCAGATGAAAATGGGGAATTTATTGAGATCTGGAGCAAAGGTCATCTTTGTTATGCCTTAGCAAAGAACTTGGCTGCACTGGGTCCATACCTCTGGGGCTTTTAGAAAGCTGAATTTAAGAGGGATGACCTAGGGTATCTGGTGGGAGAAGTTTCTAAGCAGCAAAAGCATTCAAAAAGTAGCATAGCTGCTTTTAACAGCTTACAATCAGGTATGGCAACAAATGGATGACCTAAAGATGGAATTTATAAGGAAAAGGGAAGCAGAGTATAAAAATTCAATGAATTAAAGATTGGCCATGTGGTAGAGATGGTAAAGAAGTTTTTAAGAGAGAAATCCACAGGTGTCGGAGAAGCCACCACTTGCTAGGGAGTAGCATGGATAAAGAGAAGCCAGGTGCTGATAGTCAAGACAACAGAAAAAAAAGACCCAGGGACATTTCAGACATCTTCCAGACTGCTCCCAGCATAGGCCCTGAGGCCTAGGGGGACAGAATGGTTTCAAGGTACAGGCCCAGGGCACTGCTGCCCTGTACTACCTCAGGATGCTGCTCCCCACACTCCAGCATCCCAACCAATAGGGCTCCAGCCATACCTCAAATGGCCTCAGGGACTATTAATCAGGTCACTGTTCCAGAGTTCAAGCTATACACTCTGAGAGCATCCACATGGTGTTAATTCTTTTTTTTTTTTTTTTTAATTAAATCATAGCTGTGTACATTAATGTGATCATGGGGCACCATACACTACTTTCATAGACTGTTTGACACATTTTCATCACACTGGTTAACATAGTCTTCCTGGCATTAATTCTTTAGGCACCCAAAATGCAAGAGCTACGGAGGCTTGGCAGCTTCCACTTAGATTTCGAAGGAAATGAGGGAAAGTCTGGATGCTCAGGCAGCAGATTGCTGCAGGGGCAAAGCCACCATTAAGAGCCTCTTCTAAGGCAATGGGTCTGCTCTTCAGAGAACCCACTGGGGCAATGCCTAGTGGAGTCACCCACAAGGATCACGGAATCATAGAACCACACCAGCATTGTGCCACCTTAGTCTGGAAAACTAAAGGCATTCAACTCTAATCTATGAGCACAGCTACATGTATCCAGCAAAACCATAGTGGCAGCGCTGACTGAGGCCTTGGGAACTCATCCCTCATGCCAGTGTTCCCAGGATGTAGAATATGGTGTCAACAGAGATCATTTAGTAGCTTTAAGATTACTGCCCTGCTGAGTTTCAGATGTGCATGGGGCCTATTACCCTTTTTTTCCTGCCCATTTCTCCTTTTTAGAATGGGAATGTTTACTCAATGCCTGCACAACTATTATATCTTAGAAGTAAATAACTCATTTTTAATTTTACAGGCTTGTGGCTGTAAGTAACTTGCCCTAAGTCTCAGATGAGACTTTGGACTTTTGAGTTGGTTCTAGAACAAGTTAAGGCTTTTGGGGATAACTAAATTTTATATATAAGAAGGTCATGAGATTTGGAGAACCTGCGCAAAATGCCATAGTTTGGATATTTGTCCTTCTAAACCTGATGTTGAAATCTGATCCCCCAGGTTGGAGGAGGGGCTGAAGGGAGGGGTTTGCATCATGGGGGCAGATCTTTCCTTAATAGCATGGTGCCATCCTTGTGGTAATGCATGAGTTTTCTCTCTGTTAGTTCTGGTGAAAGCTGGCTGGTAAAAATAGCCTGGCACACCCCACCCTGCTGTGCTTCCTCTCTTGCCCTGTAAGCTCTGTACACAGTGATTCCACTTCATTTTCATGCAGATGCCTCGTCTTGAACTGCTTCAGACATCAGAACTGTGAACCAAATAGACTTTTATTTATAAATTACACAACTTCAGGTAGTCCTTTATAGTAATGCAATGGGCTAAGACAACAGGCATTGTTTGAATTCTCATAACAACTCCATGAGAAAGTGGTACCGTTATCCTCATTGTACAGTTGAAGAAACAAGGGCTCAGAAGAATAGAATAAATTGCCTGGATCGCACAACTTGGTAGTAATAGAAAGGGATGTGAATCTTGATTCCTCTGCTTCTCCTACTCACACACTCAATCAGTACCGTACGATAGCACCCAAAGAAGACACAGCCTCAGGTTCATTTTATATGTAGGGCCATTTCACAAACAAAGTAAGGGTTTAACAAATCTCTTTGAAACTGGAAAATAAAAGCATATAGGTTATAGTAGAGGCTAAAATAAATGTTTATATTTTCGACAGCATATTTATGGTCCAACATTTGAATACCTATGGTACTGGGGTAAATAGATTTTATGGCATTTACACAAAATGAAAGTTGAAGCCCTTTCACCAAAGCAGCTTATACACTGTTACATTCAGAGGAAATATTCGGCACTAAAGTTTTAAATTACACCAGAACATTTAAAGCTTAATTTAATTTTTTTTTTTTTTTTTTTTTGAGACAGAATCTCAAGCTGTCTCCCTGGGTAGAGTGTCGTAGCATCACAGCTCACACCAACCAGAAACTGTTAGGTTTAAGCAATTCTCTTGCCTTAGTGTCCCAAGTAGCTGGGATTACAGGTGCCTGCCAAAATGCCCAGCTATTTTTTTTTTGTTGTTGTTACAGTTGTCATTGTTGTTTTAGCTGGCCCAGGCTGGGTTCAGGGTTCAAACCCGCCAGCCTCGGTGTATGTGGCCAGCGCCTTTCCCACTAAGCTATGGGTGCCGCCTTAAACTTTAATTTTAAATTACTTTAAAGATGTCTTGTCCCTGACAAGATAACAGTACCCGTTTTCTTCTCTTGGATGTTTAGATTTTCTGACATGGTTAAAGATGGAAGAGGAGTTGAAAAATTTTCCCAGATGGCTTTTGTTCCTTCTTTTCCTAGTTTCTTTCACACTCTCATGGTACTAGTCTCCTACTTTCCTGCCATTCCTGACACACTTGGTAATGCAGAGTGACAAAGATGGTCAGAAGATTCAAAGAAGGCATTTCCCCCCTGTATCTTAGTAACCTATACTCCAAAAAAAAAAAAACTCAGAAAGAATTTGAAATAGAAATATGTTTATACACTCAAATATATAAAAATGTATAAAAATCAAATAAAAAAACATCAGCACAGTATATAAGAAAATGTCACTGAAAAACTGAAATGACAAAACTGATAAAAAATATGGGCAACTCACATAATAGCCATTAAGTAATTCTTAATTTACAAAAGGCTCATGCAAATCCATTAAAAGAAGAAGGTAAATAGGAAATAGGCTAAGGGTGGTCTATTTATTTACTTCAGTTGTAACAGAAAACTCAAAATATCATTGACTTAAATAAAATAGAAGTTTATTTCTCTCTGACAGGCTATATGATGCTATCAAGAATCCAGACTGCTTCTATCTTGGATTTTGCATCTGTGTATGTGGATTTAACTCTTGGTCAAAATGGCTGCTCAAGTCCCGACTACTGTGTCTGTATTCTAGACAGAAGAAAGGGGAATGGAGCAAGGAAGGGGGCACCACTTTCATTTAAAGACACTTCCTCAAACTGATGATTCCAGAACACTTAAGAAAATTGGTACAGAAGGGACATTTCTTAAATTAATAGAGGCCATCTATAGCAAAGCCACAGCCAATATCGAGTTAAATTGAATGGAGTTAAATTGAAACCATTTCCACTTAGATCAGGAACCAGGCAAGGTTGCCCATTGTCTCTATTGCTCTTTAACATTGTAATGGAAGTTTTAGCCATTGCAATTAGGGAAGAAAAGGCGATCAAGGGTATCCACATAGGGTCAGAAGAGATCAAACTTTCACTCTTC
>CAUYPK010059880.1:0-72527 GCA_963574355.1 Loris lydekkerianus
AATTTCGGCTCTTTGCCTCTTATCATTATTTTGTATACTGTGGCTCTTTGCCAAGTTTGGATTTTGTTATGCTGCTTCTGAGGAGGGACCTCTGAGGAGCGATCTCCGAGCGCGTAGTCGAACTTGTTGGCCACCCCTGCACTAGGTGCTCTACCTCAAAGTAGTGGAGAGAAAGTGAGAACAGAGTGGTTGAGGTCCCGTTTAGAGAAAGGAGAATGGGAAGGGCCCAGCGGTGAGGCCCTGTGAGGCTCCTCCCTCGGCATGAAGTCAGCTCCTTGGTTCCACCTTACTGCTCCCCTCTGAGATAGACTTCAGTGTGCTCAGGTCTTGCCCATTGGTAGGTTCTACCTTGTTGATAATCCTTTGTGACCATATTTGAAGTGGATATTAGAAAATGCATCCTCCCTGGGGGCTGCACAGCCTTTGCTACTCACTTCCTGCTTGTGTAGTTTGGGGAGCTGCTTCTGGGCTGAACAGTCACAGGATTGGAGGTGGGCATATTCTCAGGCTTCTCCTGCTGCCTTTGTTTGCAGTGAGATATCTTCAGAAATGTCAGCTTCCTGCTGTTGTGTCAAGTCCATGTGAAAGCGAATCCCGTTAGGGGTTTCATCCTGTCATTTTCCTAAATCTTCAGATTCTCATTGGTTTTCTGCTGTTCTCTGCTGTACTCTCACTTTACTGGTAGTTAACTTTTGCCAAATGCTGTGCACAACAAGGGTCATTGCCTTTCTAGTCTTTAGGATCCATATCTGTTTTCTTACTACCCACTGTTTTCCTCCTGCCCAAATGTTTAACCGATGACTCATTTTTAGGGATTTTGTTACCATAACACTCCGGTGTTGTTGGAAAGTATAACCTAGTATATTATATATTGATCAGAGCACAGGTTGAGCTAGAATATAGAAACGAACCCCCCACATACAGTGGCTCCAGTGAGGGAAAAGTCTACTTGTCTGTCTGGGAATGGTCCGATCATGCATATGTTCTGGCACAGTGGCAGTGCAGCCTCATAGCATCCTCCAGCAGTGGCTTCTGTCTTGTCTCTGTGCTATTCCCTGGGTGGTGTTTGGTCCACGTGCCTGCCTTTGAGAAGGTGAGACGTGGAGGATGAGGAGTTCCCTTTGTAGGAAATGATGCAGAGTTGCATGAGTCACTTTTTCACATATTCTGGGACTTCATCAAATGCCCACATCTGCGGCTATAGCAGGGGAACTGTATTCTGTTGTGCCGAAATCTGGGATTGGGAAAGTGATTCTGGTACTAAAGGAAGAAATGGATAATGGAAACTTGGAGAGTGTATTCTTGGCTGTACATTTAAAATGTCAAGAAAGGTTGAAAATAAATAGATGGACAAAGATCTCTTGGAAGAATACAACAATAACCAGAAGTGAAGTGGCACTATTAACATTAGTCAACAGGGAATTCCAGCTGCAAAGGGTTAAAAGAAGGCTGTTCAATATTGATAGGAGTTTCAGCTCCACTACCCTCCACTGAAAAGATTTAATAGTCATAAATCTTTGTATATAAAATAACATGTCATTTATATATTTTAAGCAAAACCTCTTAGAAATAAAATATATTGTCACCTCAGAGTGTAACTTTAATACCCCTCTCAGAAATTTGAAGATTGAATAGACAAAAAGTAATAAGTGTAAGTAAAAATTGAATAGCATAATCAATAAATTTGAAGTGTATTTGCAACTTTGTATCTGACAGTATACTCTTTTCTACTCTCTGTACAACATTTATAAAAGTTGATATAAAGGGCCAGGTATAGTGGCTCATGCCTGTAATTCTGGCACTTTAGGAGGCTGAGTGGTGTCATGCCTGAGCTCAGGAGTTCAAGATCAGCCTGAGCAAGAGTGAGACCCTGTCTCTACTAAAAATAGAAAAACTAGCCGGGTGTTGTGGCAGGTGCCTGTAGTCATAGCTATTTGGGAGGCAGAGGCAAGAAGTTGCTCAAACCCTGAAGTTTAAGGTTATTGTGAGCTATGATGCCACAGTATTCTACCCAGGGTGGCAGAGTAAGACTCTGTCTCAAAAAAAAAAAAAAATTCATGTAAAGATATTTTTTCTTGGCTGGGTACAGTGACTCACACCTATAATCCTGCACTTTGCAATGGTGAGGCAGGAAGGTCATTTGAGACCAGCCTGGGAATAGTAAGCAAGACCCTGTCTTTACAAAAAAGAAAAAAATAAGCCGGGTGTCGTAGTGGTGTTTGCTTGTTATCCCAGCTACTCAGCAGGCTGAGGCAGAAGAATCGCATGAGGCCAGAAGTTTTAGATCAGCCTGGGCAACAGTAAGACTCCATGTTTACAGAAAAGAAAAGAAAAAAAATTATCCTAGCATGGTGGTACACACCACTCAGCTACTCAAGAGGCTGAGGCAGGAGGATCACAGGAGGCCAGGAGTTTGAGGTTGCCGTGAGCTGTGATGACACAACTACACTCTAGCCTGGTGACAGAATGAGATTCTGTCTCACCAAAAAAAGTTGTATTTTTTCAAATTAATCTAAAACTTCAGTTTGTTACAGAAGTCAATTTTTGGGGATTTTTTTTGTGACATCGAACAAGATAGTTTTAAAGTACATTTAGAAAAGCACATGTACAGAAATATCTAAGTCAGGTTTGGGGATGGGAGGAGTCATGTGGAGAGGACCTGCCCAGTAAGATATCTGAACAGTATAAAACCACAGGAATGAAAGCACTACAGTATTGGCACAGAGATAGATAAATTTGTGGCTCATATTAGGGCCAGGAGCAGACTTAAGTAATTGTTTTATACTTGAATTTAGTATAGAATAAAGGAGAGAGACAAAGAGGCGTTAAAACCCTCAGTCTAACTATTGTTTGTGAGGTAGGAGTTATTTCTCTATTTCATACCACTTACAAAACTTAAAGGCAGATATATAAATTTGTGGATCACATTAGGGCCAGGAGCAGACATATGTAATGGTTTTATACTTGAATTATTATAGAATGAAGGAGAGAGAGGGGCATTAAAACCATCTATCTATTGTTTGTGGGTAGGAGTTAGATCTCTATTTCATACTGTTTACAAAACTTGAAGGCAGATACGTAAAGTATCTAAATGTAAAACAGATTAAAAAGTGCTGTAAAGAAACACAGGAGAGGGCGGTGCCTGTGGCTCAGTGGTAGGGTACCAGCCCCTTATACTGAGGGTGGCGAGTTTGAACCGCTCCTGGCCAGCTAAAACAGCAATGAGAATTGCAACAAAAAATAGCTGGGCGTTGTGATGGGTGCCTGTAGTCCCAGCTACTTGGGAGGTTGAGGCAAGAGAATTGCCTAAGCCCAAGACTTGGAGGTTGCTGTGAGCTGTGATGCCACATCACTCTATCGAGGGTGACAGAGTTTGAGACTCTGTCTTAAAAGAAAAGAAAAGAAATACAGGAGAATATTGATATAATTTTGGCTATCCTTAGCAAGCAAAACCCTGAAACCACTAAGAAAAGGATTTACATAGTGGTTTCACTATGTTAAATTTAAAGCTTCCATATAACAAATGACATTGGAAACAAAGTTAAACGTTGCAGAGTGGAAGAAAAGATTTGCACATGTAACAGATGAAAGTGATTGTCCTTGCTAATAAAGAGTTTCCATTGTTCAGCCAGTCACTGAGAAGAGTGGCCAGAAGATGAGTTTCATTTGTGGCTAGTTTGGGCCCCAAAATGTTTCTGAGAAAACCGCCCAGGGCTAAGCATGGTGGTACCCAGGCCTGTGCTTCCTGAACAGGCAACTCTAGCCAGTGATCGGTGTGGAGGCTCTTGGGAGAAGCTGTGGGCTTTCCAGTCAGGGCTACTACCGGAAGACTGGGAGACTTCAGTGTGCCTGGGCCAAGGCTGGAGAGGGACCACACTCTTCAGGATTGAGATTGACCACGCTCTTTCAGGATTGAGATTCTGTTCTTTGTTTTCCTGCAGAAATCTGCCTTGATTGTCCAGGGGCCACGGGATGTGAAGAAGCGGGAGCTGGTCTTCCTCCAGTTCCGCTTGAACAAAAGTAGTGAGGACTTCAGTGCCATCGATTACCTCCTCTTCTCTTCTTTCCACGAATTCCTGCAAAGGTGGCCTTTAGAGCTTACAGTGGGGTTGCTATCTACCTAAATCTTATCCCAGTCTTGCACATCCCTAGGCTAGAGATGTGGGGGTGAGGGCAGGGGCAGGAAAGCAGTGTTGCCAGGTAACCCACTGACCTCATGAGTTTGGCAGGTCCATTAAACCTCTCATAATAATAAAGTTCAGGGAGCCTGGTGTGGAGGCACATTCTGGCTCATCATGTACATAGTACTGGCTGGTTCTGGAGAGATTATTTGATCTGGCCCATTGCCTGGGGCTGCCTTGTGATCCCTTAAGAGCAAGTCCCTTGCCTGGTACCTTGGTTTCCTTTGCAGTATGCACAGGTTTTACCCTTAGTGAGAGCTCACTGTTTTCTCCATAAGTACAGTTGACCCTGGGGCACCGACCCCCTGGCAGTCAAAAATCTGCATATAACGTTTGACTTCCAAAACAATTTAACTACTAATAAACTACTATTAATAAGAAGCCTTACCAGTAACCAGTTGATTAAAACACATTTTGTATGTTATACCTAATATATACTGTATTTTTACAATAAACTATAGAAAAGAAAATGTCATTGAGAAAATTATAAAGGAGAGAAATATACCTACTATTCATTAAGTGGAAGTGGATCATCCTACAGGTCTTCCTCCTCCTCATCTTCATGTTGAGTAGACTGAGGAGGAGGAAGGGCGGGTTGGTTTTGCTGTTTCAAGGCAGTTGATGCAGTTCCTGTCAAAGTAGACCCACAAAGTTCAAACCTGTGTTTTCAAGGGTGACTGGTATCTCTGTTATGAAGATGTAAGTCCTGCTGGCTGCTCTTGGTCTTCACGTATAGTGACGGATTGTCCCCTGACCATAAGAAAGTTCTTGTCTACTCCACTCATGCTGTTTTAGGGTCACATGCTGGTTCCATCCTTGGGAGCCCAGAATGTTCATTAAGGGCAGGAGAATTTTCTGCATGTGCCTGAGCTGAGAGTGGTTCAGTCCCAGTGAGGTATTGCTGAGCCCTGAGGTTCCATTCAGAGTAAGGGAGCAGCAGCTATGGGTGGCAGGGAGGCTGCTCCACAGCTGAACAGGAAGCACGTACCATCCTTCCTCCCCTGGAGCTTGGAGCCTCTGGCTCAGCATTTTCCACCCTTTCTGCCTCCTAGAATTCCCTTTCCCTTCCCTGCCTAAAGTTGGCCTGTCTTGCCTTCCCCCTGAAAGAATTTCCAAAGGATCTCACCCCCACTCTGTGTTCCTTTTATGAGCTTCCTCAGTACAATGCTGTAGTTTCCACTTGATTATGTTAGCGTTGATTTTACTGCACCTACATCACCCTAGAGCAGATGTTGTGGGTGTGTCATCTGGCAGAGAGATCCCTGAGATATCCTCTTCCCCTCTCTGGGCCTTCCAGAGGGAGCTGACAGGTCAAGGAGGGCATCCTTGGGCTCTGCGTAAGTTCAGACTTCTTGGAGGAGCTGGATGTGGAGTTGCCGATTGCTTTGGGAGCAGGTGGTGGGAAGGAGGAATTCTCTCATAGTGAGCTTCAGAGTTCGTGCTCTTACCTTCAGGCTGGTGATAACTCCTCCATTTGGAAACTGAATGGAAAATAAGCAGGGATGGCCCTTGTTTTTGCTGGTGACTGACACAACAGTCAAAAATTTTAGAGAGGAAGCCGGGAGTAGGCAGCATCCTGATGTGGCAGCAAAGGAACCAGCTTGCAGTGGGGGCTGGAGTCTGATCGTGTTTGAATCCTGCTGTCAGCTCTGAAATGACTTGGCTCTTTCTTCTCTCTGTCCTCTAAGCCCAGACAGGGTAGGCTTCATGCAGGCCTGTGAGAGTGCCTATTCCAGCTGGAAGTTCTCTGGGGGCTTCCGCACCTGGGTCAAGATGTCACTGGTGAAGACCAAGGAAGAAGATGGACGGGAAGCAGTGGAGTTCCGGCAAGAGGTAGGTGACTCTGGGTTTGCTTGGAACTGCTGGTGACTTTTCCATACTTGAGAGGATGGAAAGGGACCCCGCAGAGTTTCATGTGCTAGGGAGTCTGTGTTCTACAGGCAGTCATATGGCTGCTGGTTCTCACAGAACACACGTGTAGAGCAGAGATCACTGAATCTTGCATGGAGATGGATGACTGTGTCCAGCTGTATCTGACGTCCCGCATCCAGCCGCACTCTGAGAGCTCCTGGCAGCAGCATAGCAAATGAATTATTTGCAGAGCGGACTAGACACAGTGGTCTCTCAAGGGCCAGGCACATCATGACCCATTGGGATGCAGGAGGAAAAGACCAGCTTTTTTTGGTATTTATTTTTATTTCATCCTTTTTAACATTTCAATTTTTGAATATTTAAAATATCCATAATATTAGAACAGTAACAGTAAGTATACATTATATGTCACCTATAAAGTTATAAATATATAGGCACATACTGAAATATTTTTACTAATGGGAACTCTGATCAAAAAGGTTTCATCCCACTGGCCTGGAGGCCAGAGATATATTAGGCCTCTCTTGCTGTGATGCCCATTAGAGCTGGAGAGGACCTTGGGAAAAGATCTGGCAGTAGGGATGGAGAGGGGAGATTTTGACTGCTTCAATGGGGCTGTTGATAAGTCACCAGCAAAAGCAAGGCCCACCCCTGCTTTTCTAAGACTTCTACCTTGGGAGCGGCTCTCTGCTTCCTCCCACATCCACACTGAGAGCCGGACCATCCTGTGCAGAGGTGGCCAGGTGCAGCAGAGGAAGCAAGAGGAGGCAGGTCTGTTCTCTCATCCTTTCTTCCTCCTGGGAGGTGTTCCATTTGGGCTAGAAGCCAAGGGTCAGCATTAGGCCCCACTCCAACATCACTCACTGGCCAGAAGCATGCAGTAGTCCAGTTGAGGACTGTCTTGGTTAAAATTAAACTGCTCTTTCTTGAGTTCTGGCTCCTAGGACTATTCTAAGCTTGATAGTTTCTGGAGAGACTCAAAGCCACTTTTCTTCAAGGAGACAAACTATTTTTCTTGCCTTAAGAGGTGACAGTCCTCCTGGAGATAGGACCTTAAAATATTCCTATTTTGTAAAATAACTTATCTCCTGAATTTTTACTGTCCACTTTGCTCCAAGAACTCCCAAGTCCTTTTTGTCTGGTCACACAGAAGCTCTGAGAAGGGAGCCTAAGTGTGTTCCCCTTTACCCATAGCTACCACCCTACCTGCCCTGGCTTTCTTGGTAGCTCTAACTGTGATCTGAAGTGAAAACCCCAGAGAACCCATAAATTTGAAAAATATCTTATGCCTTTTATTATTGTCTAAATCAGAAGTCTCCTGGCAGTGTCACGAGCTCTTTTGAACAAACTTTAAACTTTTTAAACATCAAGCTTTAGAGTTTAAAATGCTTTCACATTTGATCCGCTCCCTAAAGCAGTGAGATAGGCATTTGGTTACCTTTTTTTAGTGGCAAAGCTGACTGAGACTTGGGACAGGCTCTGGTTGGGACAGGCTTCTGCCTCTGTAACCCCTCTGTTTTCCATCACACCACACAGCCTGTTTAGTAGTTGATAACTAGATTTTACTAAGCACATCTACTAAATATTTTATAGGGAATGGTCAGCTGTGTGGACCTATGCAGCTATACTTTGTGCCTGCAAACTTGAAGGGTTGAAATATGCTGGGGGGGTTTTGGAGACACAGTTACTTTGTCACTCTTTGTAGAGTGCTGTGGCGGCACAGCAACCTCAAACTCTTGTACTTAAGCCATTCTCTTGCTCAGCCTCCCAAGTAGCTGGGACTACAGGTGTCCACCACAACATCTGGCTGTTTTTAGAGATGAGGTTTTGCTCTGGCTCAGGCTGGTCTTGAACTTATGAGCGTAGGCAATCCACCCACCTCAGCCTCCCAAAGTGCTATGATTGTAGGCACGAGCCACTGCACCTGGCCCAAATACGCTGCTCTTTTTTTTTTTTTTGAGACAAAGTCTCACTATGTTGTCCTTGGTAGCATGCCGTGGAGTCACAGCTCACAGTAACCTCTAACTCTTGGGCTTAAGCAATTCTCTTTTCTCAGCCTCTCAAGTGGCTGGGACTACAGGTGCCTGCTACCAGGGCACCCAGCTACGTTTTTTGTTGTAGTTGTCATTGTTGTTTTTATTTATTTATTTATTTATTTATTTATTTATTTATTTTTGAGACAGAACCTCAAGCCGTCACCCTGGGTAGAGTGCTGTGACATCACAGCTCACAGCAGCTTCCAACTCCTAGGCTCAAGCAATTTCTGCCTCCACCTCCCAAGTAGCTGGGACTACAGGTGACTTCCACAATGCCTGGCTATTTTTTGGTTGCAGCCATCATTGTTGTTTGGCAGGCCAGGCTGGATTCGAACCCCCCAGCTCAGGTGTATGTGGCTGGTGCCTTAGTTGCTTGAGCCACAGGCACCGAGACGTCACTGTTTTTTAGAAGGCCTGGGCCAAGTTAGAACCTGCCAGCCCTGGTGTATGTGGCCCGCACACTAATCACTGAGTATGGGTGCCAAGCTGTGCTGCTCTTAGGATCAAGTATTTTCAAATATGGGAGTTGCTTTTTTACTTTTATTTATTTATTTTATTTTTTTAGAGACAGAGTCTGCCTCTGTTGCCATGGCTAGAGTGCAGCAGCAGCAGCAGCATCATAGCTCATCGCAACCTCAAACTCCTGGGCTCAAGCAATCCTCCTATCTCAGCTTCCCAAGTAGCAGGGACTACAGCCAACACCCGGCTAATTTTTCTGTTGAGAACATTTGGTTCTGAAACTCCTGAGCTCAAGCCATCCATTCATCTCAGCCTCCCAGAGTGCTAGGATTACAGGTGTGAGCCACCACACCTGGCCTTATTATTTTTTTTTTTTTACCTTTTATTGTGATTGTGAGGCTTACGTTGTAATTTGAATATGGTTTAATACCTAAAGACATGTCGGGGATAGGCAAAAACACCTATTGTACATGCTAGATCTTATCTGTTTCCCAAAGAACTATTAATACAGACCAAGGTAAAGCCTTTGTACTGGTCAGGATTTTTTTTTTTAACTTTTTTTTTTTTTTTTTTTTTTTTGAGACCGAGTCTCAAGCTGTTGCCCTGGGTAGAGTGCCGTGGCATCACAGCTCACAGCAACCTCCAACTCTTGGGCTTAAGTGATTCTCTTGCCTCAGCCTCTCAAGTAGCTGGGATTACAGGCGCCCACCGTAATGCCTGGCTATATTTTTGTTGTTGTAGTTGTCATTGTTGTTTGGTGGGCCGAGCTGCTTTCAAACCAGCTAGTTCTGGTGTATGTGACTGGTACCCTAGCCGCTTGAACTACAGGCCCTGAGCCTTTTTTTTTTTTTTTTAAACCCCGTGACATGGAAGATAAGTGAATCTGGTCAGGATCTTGTGTGTATGAGGTTTTTGGCACTCTCTCCTAAAGATGATGTGAGGAGAGCCAAGATCTGCGTTTTCCGTCCTACTGTCCTTTCCTGGGGCCCAGGCAAGAGAAGGGCACACAAAAGTGGTAACACTGCTCTTTTTTTTTTATGTCTAGACGAGTGTGGTTAACTACATTGACCAGAGGCCAGCCACTGAAAAAAGTGCTCAGTTGTTTTTTGTGGTCTTTGAATGGAAAGATCCTTTCATCCAGAAAGTCCAAGATGTAAGTATTATTTAAGATTAGGAGAGCAGTCTCCCCATTTTGAAGTAGTTTTGGCTCATTCTTGCAGATGGGTAAGTCTGTCTACCTGTACTCGTCTTCCTTCAGAGCACAAAGTTGTTTCTCATCTCCATTTATGACATGGAGTTATGCATGCTTTGTGTTTGATCTCGTTTTCATCACTAGATTATTTTCTCTATGAAGGAGAGGACTTTGTTATTTTGTTCACCATAATTTATCTGGTATCTAACAGAATGCTTAGCACAAAGCTGCTTAGTAATATTCCTTGAATAAACTGAATAGAAAACATTAAGTCACTATACAGATTACTCCTATTGGAAATCATTTTTTTTTTTTTTTGAGACAGAGTCTGTGTTGCCCTGGGGAGAGTGCTGTGGCGTCACAGCTCACAGCAACCTCAAATTCTTGGGCTTAATTCTCTTGCCTCAGCCTCCCAAGTACCTGGGACTACAGGCACCCGTCAAAACGCCCGGCTGTTTTTTAGAGATGGGGTCTCACTCTTGCTCTTGCTGGTCCTGAACTCCTGAGATCCACCTCAGCCTCGCAGAGTGCTGGGATTACAGGCACGAGCCACCACTCCCAGCCTCATTTAGACATTTTTGTTGTCTCAATTTATATCTTTTTTATGTGGTCTGTCTCTCAAAGTCTTATAGTTATTATTTTTGATAATTTTCCTTTTTTCTTCATATTAAAGATATGAGTGGTTTATATACCACAGTTATCACAGTTATATTAAGAGTATTCTGAATTTGTGTACTAACATTTCCTAGTGGGTTATATGCTTCAGATGATTTCTTATTGCATGTCCTTTCCTTTCAGACTGAAGAACTCTCTTTAGCATTTTTTTCTCCCCTCCTTTTTTTTTTTTTTTTTTTTTTTTTTTTACACAAACACTCGTTGTGTGGAGGGCTGACTTTCAGTAGACTGCAGTTGAGGGAGCTGCTCTGCTGTCTATGAAGCCCTGACCCAGAAGCAGATCGTCTACACATGGTTTAGCACCAGGTTCCACATGAACATGCACTGTGTGATGGACGAGGGGCTAGCTGCCTTTCTGGGTGCACACCGTTTCCCAGGATGAGAGGTGCTTTGCATCCAAGCCCACTGGTGTGTGCATGGGCACGTGCAATGGCCGGTCAGTGGGGACAGTGTAGGACTGGCTATTAGAGACTAACCGAGACTCCATGGTGCTGCTGATCACTGTGCCTGGGTAGGCATCTTTGGCATGTCTTTCTTTTCTTTCTTTTTTAAATTTCAGGTTAAAGTGAGGGTACAGATGATTAGGTTACATTGTTTGTGCTTGTTAGGTAAAGGTCAAGTTGTGGCACCCTTTACCCAGGACATGTGCTATAAACCCTTACATTGTGTCTGTTAGGCGAGAGCACACCAATCCTCTTCTTTTTTCTCCCCCTTGAGTTAATTGTGTTTTTCTTTTTGGGTGTGTATTTGTTCATTTTTTGGTTTCATATTAGTATTGAGTACATTGAATACTTGTTTTTCAGCATTTTTATAAGACAGTGCTGGTGGTGATGAATTCCCTCAATTTTGTTTGTCCAGGAAAGTCTTTTTTACTCCTTTATGCTTGAGGGATGGCTTTCTGGGTATAGTATTCTTGGTTGGAAATTATTTTCTTTAAATGTATTATCCCATTCATTCCTGGTCTATGAGATTTCTGCTGAGAAGTCTGCTGCCAGACATATTGAGCTCCTTTATGTTATTTTTGTTTTCAGTATCTTCTCTTTGTCCTTGACCTTTGAGGGTCTTGATTATTATATGCCTTGGGATAGTCTTTCTTGATGTTTTTTGACCCTTTCTGGATATTCATATCCTTCTCTAAGTTTGGAAAGTTCTCTGCTATTATTTCTTTGAATAATCTTTCTACCCCTCTCTCTTTCTCCAGTCCCTCTTTACGGCAAATGACTCTTAGATTTTGCCCTTTGAAAGCTACTTTCCAGATCTCATTAAGTGTTCTTAATTCTTTTTTCTTTGTTCTCCTTTGACTGTATTTTCAATAGCCTGTCTTTGAGCTCACTAATTCTTTCTTCTGCTTGTTCAGTTCTATTGTATTGAGACACTCTGATGCATTTTTCAGTTAATTACTTATATTTCTCAGCCCTAGGATTTGATTTTTGTTAATTATTCCAATATCTTTGTTAAATTTCTCTGATAATTTTTTAATTGATTCTTTGTGTTTTACTGAAGGTCCTTGAGTTTGCTCAAAACAAAGCAGCTATTTTTGAATTCTCTGAGAAGTCACACATCTGTGTCTCTCTAGTATTAGTCAGTGGCACCTTACTTCTGTTTCATGAGGTCTTTAGTTTTTATTTCCCTATATGTTCTTGGTGCTTGTGGAAGTTTGTCTGTCTGGGCATGAAGAATTAGGTATTTATTCCAGTCTTTATAGTCTGACCTTGTTTGTACCTAGCCATTTTCAGAGGACCTTCCATAAACTGAAAGGAGACTGATTGATGAGTTCTCTAAGTGTGTGATCACCACAGCTGTTTCAGCTTAAGAGGGCATACTAAGGCCAGCTACACTGGAACTCGCCTGAAGACTTTTAGATATCCAGTCCCAATGGACCTGAGGATGATCAGGGAGAATGCTGGTTTCCCAGACAAAGTCCCTCACTTACTTCTCTCTCTCTCCACCAAGAGGAAGGAGTCACTGCACTGAGCTGCCTGGAGTTGGGGAAGATGTGAGGCAGGCACTCCTGACCCCCGCAGCTGATGTTGTGCTAGGTTGCATGCCAAACACACAGCCTCCCAAACCCACACAGTAGTGGAGCTTGCCTAAGGACCATGGTTGCCACTGAAATTTATTCAGGGGTCAAGGACACTGTAGTCAGCCAGTTATGAAATAGACCAGAAATTGATTTTCTTCCATTGGGTGGTAGATTTTCCCGATTGGGGTGAATCTAAATGCTCTCTTCATGGGCACTGGCCTGGAATCCGGGGCCACAGGATTCTGCCCATTGCTGTGTTCCGCTGTGGTGGAGCTGGCCTTACGTTCTGGCATAAAGTCCTGTACTCACTTTCCTCTTCCTCCCTCAAGTTCACAATTTTCTCTGAACTGTTGCCTGCTATGGTTAGGGGAGAAATGTTGTAGGCAATATGAGACCCTCTTCAGTGCATCTTTTCTCGTTATCATGCTAAAACCAGATATAGTGATCTTTTGCCTGTTTTTTTTTTTGGCTTTTGTGAAGGTGCTTTCTTGATGGGTAGTTGTTCAATTAGTGTTCCTTCAGGGAGACAATCATTGGATAGTGATAGTTCTCTTCAGATATCTTGTTCCACCTCTTCTAATGCCAAACTCACAGAAGGGAAAAAAATACTTGGACAAGCTTTGCTAATGAAACATTTATAACATATCATCCCCTAAAGCCAGTCCCAAGTCTAGTATCTATATTGGCATTCAGACCATCACAAAATGTCCTGAGAATGATCGTTACTTAGGGGAAGAAATTTTATAGCTAAGACTCAAATATGTACACTTTTAACCCTAGGTAGGGATTCCATGATGCTGATGTGCTCCATAACCCCACTAATCCATATTAATTATGGATTGGCAAGGCTGTATGAAGACGCATGTGCAAATGCTAACTGAATCAAGACTAAATGAAAATACAATAGCTTGCAGCTACATGTGAAATGTGTAATCAAACATTTTTCAAGCTATGTTCAGTATGAGGTACGTTTTACGGGCTAATAAGAGCCCCATACTTGAGGCATGCTTTACTTGTGCTGTCAGCCAGTGGCGGTTTATAACCACTTTGCATATGTGAACACTGAGGCTCATATTGTCTAAGGTCACTCAGCTAAATTGGACTTCAAAGTGTTTTATTTTGACCAGCCTGGGGAATTCAGAAATCCACGATAAGACCTCTATCTTAAATAGTAACATTTAGAGGAGGGAGCAATTTTTTGCTTTAAAATTTTTATTTCTGGAACATAACTGTGAAAGAGTTTGTAGGATAAATAGTTCTGCTGAAATCCAGAGAGAGTTTTGGCTTAATGGTCAGAGAAAGTTCTGAGACTTTGAAGGATTAATAGTTTACATAGGAGGAGAAAGGTCATGGGGAAAATAAGAGGATCAGAGACATGGGGACAGGAATCCACAAGGTGGTTTGGGGAAGTAAGACAGTCATTGGACTAGATAGGAGGGAAAGTCTGGAACTAAACTAACTATGCGATGGGAAGAAAACAAGAGGAACTGACTTTCTTATGAATTGGTGACTTTTAGGGACATTTGTCTCACAGCAAGGTCACTTACTGTTGGATTAGGCCACAAGTTAAAAGTCAGTATTGAAAATCTTATTTGAAGAACAAGTTTCTTTCTTTCAGTATCACTTTATTATGCGGGAGGGTATTTTTACCTCAAACGGAGCTATGAACATTGAAAGCACAGTCTGAATGCAATACAGAATTACAGCAATTCAGAACTCACATGTTTTTCTTAAAGCCCTAATAATTTAGGGCTTATAATAATAATTTGACAATAACACTACTATGACTTAAGAATCAAGACTGCAACAAACTACTAATCCTGTGTGTGTTTGTTTCACAGATAATCACTGCCAATCCTTGGAACACAATTGCTCTCCTCTGTGGTGCCTTCTTGGCATTATTTAAAGCGGCAGAGTTTGCTAAACTGAGTGTGAAATGGATGATCAAAATTAGAAAGAGATACCTTAAAAGGAGAGGTCAGGCAACAAACCACGTAAGCTGAAATTGCCTTGTTCATGGAACTGCTCACGTTGATGGAAGTTCTTATTACTTCCATGTTGATAAACTGAGCTACCATCAATCCTGTACTCACTTGAAGAAATGGGGCCTTGCTGGGAGGAACAGCAGCTTCTAGCCCCAAACGAGACTGTTTAGAGCCTAATAGAGAAGATCCAATGGGTAATCTAAAAGTTATTTAAGTATTTAAATTATTAATGATCATTTTAAAGAGCTGTCTAATGAGTCATGAGTAGGGTTTATGGAAGATGCCTTTCTTCCTGTTTGGTTCATCGTATAGTGAAGCACTACCAGGATAATCTGAGAGTTTCCCCTGAGGTTTTGAAAGTGGACAGAAAAGAGTGTGATTTTCTTTTTCCAAAAATCCTAACTATCAAAATATGCAGGTCATGCTTTGGAACCTACATACTGTGCACAAAGAAAGGTAAAACTCTTAGGACTTTGCCATACTTGCCATTGACATTACCTATACCCTGACAAGCTCTCTCATTTGTTAAATATTAAATGAGACTTTAAAGCTACTAGAAACTAGTAATTAAATTTCTTATGTTCTGACTAGCTACTTACTTGTCTGCCTAGAATATTTGTTAATACAAGAATGGAAGCACTCGGACAGATGTACGTAGTAGATGCCCATTCAGTGTATTTAGATGTTTTCATTAATAGGTAAATAAAAGCTAGGTTAATTGAAAAGGAGTATGCTAGGATGAATATCTGCTATATCAGCAGGGACCAGTATTTTCTTTTTTTTTTTTTTTTTTGAGACAGAGTCTCACTTTGTTGCCCTAGGTAGAGTGCTCTGGTATCACAGCTCACAGCAACCTCAACTCTTGGGCTTAATCGATTCTCTTGTCTCAGCCTTCCAAGTAGCTGGGACTACAGGCGCCCGTCCCACACCTGGCCTATTTTTTTGTTGTAGTTGTCATTGTTGTTTAGCAGGCCCAGGCCAGGTTTGAACCTGCCTGCCTCAGTGTATGTGGCCGGCGTCCCACCCACTGGACTATGGGTGCCACACTTTCATTCTGCAACCTCCAAAAATAGAAGGTAGCGTGAGTCTGAATTCTTAGGATGGATGGATCTGACTCACAAGTTATGTCCTAACTATTCCAAGGAAGGGTAGGTTGTGTGTGGCAATTGATGGTGGGTGGCCAGGAAGAGTAACATATTATGCTCCATGAATTAGCTACATAAAGTCTATTGTGTCCTTCAAGATCACCTAAGAGGACCAGGCGTGGTGGTTCATGCCTGTATTCGTAGCATTCTGGGAGGCTGAGGCAGGTGGATAGCTTGAGCTTACGGGTTTGAGACCAGCTTGAGCAAAAAGTGAGACCCCATCTCTACTAAAAATAGAAAAAACTTTGCCAAGAGGATGGCTTGAGTCTAAGAGTTGGAGGCTGCTGTGAGCTATGATGCCATGGCACTCTACCTGGGGCGACAGCTTGAGACTCTGTATCAAAAAAAAAAAAAAAGAAAAAAAAAAATCACCTGAGAAAGGCGCTCTTCAATATGACCCTCAAAGGTTTCAGCCTAGCTTTTGACAAAGATGAGTACTTATAAAAAGCCATACAGCTATTTTTCACACTGACTGATTTAAAGTTACAAAAATTGTTTTCAGTGTTGTAAGTTACCGTATTTTGCCATGTATAAGGTGCTCCTGTGTGTAATGTGCACCCATGTTTTTGGCCCAAACTTTCAAGAAAAGAACTTTCCTTTTAATTTTTTAAATCAAATTAAAAGCTTAAAGCTTGCAGTGTGTGAACACCATTTTGACATTTCCAAGGGATTTTCCAGTAATTTAAAAAAAATAATTAGCTAGACTCCTAGCTCCTACCTAAAGTGTAGGAAGAGAAATAACGTTCTTTGTTGGCTCAAAATGCTTTCATTCCTTAAGTTCAACAAAACAGTTACTCTATTCCAGGGTATTATTTGCATATGAATTATCATTACTGCTTTCTGGAGTTACTCTTTTAAAACACATGAGCATAAATAATTTAAAACATTTACATAAATACAGAATACTGTTCAGATATAATGTGCATCCTTATTTTTTTCCCTCCAAGTTTGGGCAAAATAAGTACCTATTATACATGGCAAACTATGATATTTATGTGGCCATTGTATCCAAAGAAGACTTGGTAACATTTTCCAAATTTCATAATCTGGCTTTAGATAATCCAAAGAGAATGATTCAAACGTTTGAATAGGGCATTTTCTTTTTTCTTTTGAGACAGCAGTCTTACTCTGTCACCTGGACTAGCATGTCATGGCCTCAGCCTAGCTTACAGCAACTTCAAACTCTTGGACTGAAGCAGTCTTCCTGCTTCAGTCTCTTGAGTAGTGTGACTACAGACATGTACCACCACACCTGGCAATTAATTTTTCTATTTTTAGTAGAGATAGGGTCTCACTCTTGCTCAGGCTGGTCTCAAAGTCCTGAGCTCAAGTGATCCTTCTGTCTCTGCCTCACAGAGTGCTAGGATTACAGGCATGAGCTACGATGCTTAGTTCCTTTTTTTTTTTTTTTTTGCAGTTTTATGGCCGGGGCTGGGCTTGAACCTACCACCTCTGGCATACAGGGCTGGCACTCTACTCCTTTGAGCCATAGGCACTTCCCAGTGGTTCCCTTTTTATCTCATGTCTAACTTAGCAGCAAGAAACATTTTTGGTTTAATTATTAAAAGTAAACTTGCGTCAACAAATATTCCGATACTTTCCTGCTTCATAGAAACATGCTAATTCAAATTTTAGCCTAGCTCTCTTTATAAAATCTTATTATAGGTCAAATGCAAAGCCAGGCATAAAAGGTTACATTAACAATATTGGAAAACAGGTGTGTGGTTTTTTTTTAAAAGCATCTGTAAAGATGATATATCGCTTTGATATTACCTAAACATCTAATAAAATTTGCTTCAATGAGCATACAAAAACTATTTCCTATATTGTGGAAAATTAAGAGGTCTATAAAATATACTGTTAGTGCAAGTAGATCATTAGGAATTAAGTGAACATTTTTTACTTGTTCAAAGAAATGGAAGTCCAATAGACCTTTAGATCTAACCTTAGCTTTCTGGAAAGGTAGAAGGGCTCACCTTTTCAGTCTGTTTTGTAGTAGGATCATTCTTTCAACTGTGCTGTCCCTCAGCTGTTGGCAGTACAGAGAATCTGGAAGAAGCACCTTCATCCACCTGATGGCCACAACAAGGTGGCTCTTTAATAATACCTGCTACTAGTGAATGCAGTAAAATGTGACCCTGTACCAAAAGGAAGCATCTCTTCCAGGGCCACACAGAGGGAAAGGAAGTGCTCTCATGATTAGTGTGCAGAACCTGTGTTAAGAGTTTTTAATTGATGTTAAAGCACAAGTATTAGTACTTGAAAACACTTTATAATAATGATGTCTGACTTGTAATTCCTACAGTCTCCCTGCTTATCACAAAAAGTGGTTATTATGGATTATAATTAAAACTAGCCTCAAAGTAAGTCAAACCGATCCTCTGACAGGAACAGGAAGGAGTGTATAAGGATAGCCTAAAGCTTAGAATTTGGCGCATATGTTCCATAAAACAGATATATTTTGGTAAATGTCTGGAACTTTCATTCTAGCACACAGTCTTCCTATTTTTTAATTAGAACACATCCCTCAATTTTTCTCAAAAATTTCTATGAAATATATGTGTGTATCTATACAGGGGGACAAGCTTCTCCTGTATGCCTAACATTAGAGCCAAAAATAGCAAAGATGACATAAGGCAAAATACAAACATAGACTTTATTAAATGCTGTTCAATCCCCCAGTGAAGATCTTTCATTACAAAACAGTTTTTCTACACAACTGTAAGTTAAGAGATTGGAATGGTACTCTGATAACAAAAGATGTGAGAAATACTTGACCAAGTAAAAACATACAAGACCTATATAGTCAACTGCTTTTCCTTTAAATAAAGCCAGGCAGTGATAGCTAGCGCTTGGTATCACCACACCGTGGGACTCAAAGCCTCCATCCCTGGGCTAGGAGGGACTTGGGGGAAGGGCAGGTAGAAGACTGGAAAGGCCCTGCCTTCAGCCTTTGAGAGGAAGAGGGGGAGGAATGAATTGAGAGGCAAGCTGAGTATTCACATGTGCTGTCTCTACTAATCTGTTCATCGCTCTGGGGAGTTGCAGATGAAGGGATATATTCATGAGGAACAATCTGAAGAATTTTGGTTTACTTTCCCAGCTTTTATTTGTATTTTGTGCTTTTAAAAACCTGGAGATTTAAGGTTTTACTCTAATTCCAGAGTACAGTAATATTTTCAATGAGGGAGGACCTGGAGCAGGTAATTCCCCCCATCCTATTTCTGGGAGAGACAAAGGGAAGGGTAAGGATGATACCTTAGTTTTATTTTAGGAAGTATTCTTTTTCCTAGGATGTAACTAAGGTCTGCAGCAATATGAAAAGCACATTATAAAAGAAAAAAATATACAGAGCAGACTACCATATCTATGTGCAACACAATCAAAGAAGAATTCAAGTCATAATTCTTACCACTCCCATAATTATCTCATTCATATCATAGATAAAATTCATTCGTTGCTGTGAAACTTTAGAAGTGACACATCAATGATTAGACAAAAGTTACAATATACTGTGGCCATGATATAGCACAGGGCTATGTTTAGTCCGTGTATTTTTTCATTTACAGTTGCCAGAAAAAAAATTGGCCTTTTAATTATATTATACTGATGAGGTTTTTTTTGTAATTTTTACATATTTCAAAAAAGTATACAAAACTTGCCTATCCAGCAGAGGAGATAGGCTTTTTTTTTTTTTTTTATTCAGCACTTGCAGTGCTGAGAATACTGTCCGTGCTATAAGTACTGTTCTGGTTTTCTAGAACTTTCTTTAGCTTTAGCTCTTCTAATTTTTTCCACAGTTCTTCACGTTCCAATTCTTTCTTTTTCTCTCTGTAGATAAACCAAAAATTTTGTAATCAGAAATTTATTTCAGAACTCGAAGAGATGTACTGTTTGGCAAGCCACTGGAGAACACATCTTTCCCATATTGCATTTTACCTGCCTCTACTAAAGCACTGAAATCCAAATATGTGGAGCACCTAAGTGTAGTTACTAAGTCTGTGCATCTCCTGTACCACCTGGAAGTTATTACTTTCCCTCATATTTTATTGCCATCAGTACACATGATTTGTGCTCTACAATTGACAAAGTACTTTAACCTTAATTTTCTCATGTAAATTTCTTGCTGTAGTAGTCACATCCCTGTTATAAACAAAGACAGAAGGGGCTGTCAACTAGGTCAGGCTGAAACCCTGCCCTTCACCACACCATGCAGAAGCCGCTAACTAGTTTGTATCTTAACCATCTCCTGTTTGTTACACGTAAAATGAAAAATTTAAAGTTTAAATGGTCTCTCAAAAACAGAGGAAATCATCTCATATGTGGTTTCAACTACTTAATTTCAACACCAAGGAAAACATTTCTGAATAACTTGGACCAGATAATTCTGAAAAGATGTACAGAGGGTGCCAAACAAATGTATACACAAAAATTTTAAGAAAAGAGCTATATTACAAATATTCAAGTCACGTTTGACTTCTGCAGTCACAAGAGGTGCTCAAGGTAACTTGTATTCATCTTTAGTATGGATATATTATTAGTTTTTATTTTGTTTGTTTTTGTTCTTTGAGATGGAATCTCACTCTGTCACCCTGGATAGAGTGCTATGCCATCATAGCTCACAGCAACCTCAAACTCTTGGGCTCAAGTGATCCTCTTGCCTCGGGTTTTCTATCTTTTAGTAGAAATGGGCTCTCACTCAGACAGGTCTTGAACTTCTGAGCTCAAGCAATCCACCTACCTCGGCCTCCCAGAGTGCTAGGATTATAAATGAGGCAATGACCTAGCCATATTGTTACAATTTTAATACAGCCTTTTCCTTTTTCAATGTGTATACATTTTTTTGGCAAGGGCATCTTCTGTATATATGGACTTGTAAAACACAGGCTTGTATTTTTGGAATTATATATGATTTAAAAGGACAAATCTTTCTAAAGCAAAGCTGTCCAACCTTTTGCTTTTGCTGCTACACACTAGAAGAGCAAGAGTTGTCTTGGGTAGCACATTAATACTTAAACACTGTTGAAAGCCAACTAACAACAACATCAAAAAATCTGCACATACTTTTCATGAAACCTGATACCACAGATAAGCACAAATGTCCTCACAAAATCCACATGCAGGCTGTAGGCTGGACACCCGTTTTAAAGTATTTTCTAATCTATGCAGATAGTAAAAAATAGTGATTATTCTTAGTCATGTGAGGTATATCAACTTTTCTTTCTTACCTGAAGCTCAAACCATGTGCCTAACTTCTATTCCTGCCTGAATGTGATTTAAAAGAAACAATGCGTTGAGTTAGTTATTGATGGGCTAGGATAGGCCTTGATGAAGGACTATCCATTTTCACCTCAACACAAGAAAACCAAGATTAGGAACTTGTAGTCAATTTCTAAACAGAACAGGTAATATACTTAGTAAATGGTAGGTATTATCCTCAAATGATGTGTAGACTCAGGTACTAAGTTACTGCCCACTTAGTTTTAAAAAGCCCTTCTTAAGTTTAAAATAGATACAGAGAAGGAAATGATTATTTTATAGTAGATTGTTAAATTCTTAAAAAGAGGTAATCACAAAGGCATGTTCCTAAAGGCTGATATGTGCTGTCTCTAAAATACATACGATTGTAGTGAACAACATTAACAGTACACTAAAAGCCATAAATATATCAGTATGAGTTCCCTTTTCCCAAAGGAGAAATATGCTGCCTTCAGAATACCACCTTCTGATAATCTGCAGCATAAGAACTATCAACTGTAATAAAAACAGTTAAGGGGTTCCCTGTGGAAGGAACCTCTTGTGGACTAAACCAACTTTCATAAGTACAAGGATAAGAAATCAAATTGCACAACTGGAAGATATGTCCAAAAAACAAAAAAACAAACAAATCAAATTGTATTCACTGGTATTTAAAATCCAGCATAAAGTGTATTTCACAATATAGATAAGGCCCAGAGCTGAGATAACTAGGATTTATTATCCACATTTAAATCATAATCTAACCAGTAGGGGAAATATTTAATGACCTTAAATTATAAATATTACTGTTTTTTGCTTAACAAATTTATAAAAATACTGGGGCTAGTTTATCTGGAAATGACTTAAGCATTTAAGAGACTTAAATTATAATGCTTAATGTAATACAATAGATTTTTTAAAACTTTTAACTTAGATATATTTCTGAGTTGAATCACATTCAACTAACCTAAAATGTGTAGATAATTTTGTAATTCAAAATATCAAGTACCCCCCCCCCCCAAAAAAAAAAAAAAAATCAAGTACCTCTGTCTTTCAGCTTTGTATGAGCCAGTGAGGTCATCAAAAAGCTTGCCGTTCATTTCCATCAGGGTTTTCAGCACATTGTATACCAGTGCTACAATGGTCCTGAAATGAAAATAAACCAGTCCTGGATTATGAATGCTGCTGACAGAGAGGCATAGTTTACATCTTGGCTAATCATTTAATTCATTTTAGAGATGATAAAACTTAGGTTCAAAAGACTTTCAATTTGCTTGAGGTCACACAGCCAGTAGAAGTAGAGATGGTCTTACTGAAAAAATTACATCTTTCCCACTTTATCCTGCTTAGAATAAACTCCTAGCTAAAAATGTTCTGGTTATCTTTATTTCTGCTCTAAAGTCTCATTCTGAAACCTTGAATAACAACATAAAAGAAGATGAAAAAGAGCCAACCACCAAAACTTGTAAGAACAAAACAGCAAGCAGGATAAAGATAATATAGAAGTTAGAAAGAAAATATATACGTTCTAAATATCACTATAATCTTTAGCACTTCAGTTTTCCCCTGGGTCAGTGCTATCTGTACACTTAGGACTACACATTAGGAACAGATCAGTACAACTGAGTTAAGTGAGTAGCCCAATGTCTTCTGCAGTTAATTTGATCTCCCCCAAAGAGTTTAACACTGCTGTAGAATGTTATACCAGATAGTCACGCCTACAGAGAGATTTGCAATTTTAAGTTAACATTAAGACCATAAGCTAAAGAACATGCAGACACATAATATTTAAAGCTTTGTAAAGCTCTATGTATCTAAAATATGGAACAGAATAAAACTGTGATGTTAACCTTGGAATAAATTCCAAATCTGTATAGTTTCACGTCTGAGGGTAGGAAATAAAATGGCAAAAAGTTTAAAAAACCAAAACTATAAGAAAAACTTGACCAAAATAAAAGATACTTACGGATTCCAGTGTTCTTTGGAAATTTTGTACAAACTGGCAAACATAATTGGCAGAATTTTATCAATATTCTCCTCAATTAAACTAAGAATATATTCATTATTCCAGAAGTACAATGCCCTTTCTGCAACCTAAAAAGAAAAAAAATTTAGATATGCCAAAGCTAGAAAGAAAAAAATAAATTAAAAAGTTTCACTGAAAACATCATACCTGAAAATGAGAACTAGACACACACTTGGATATCTGCTTAAAAAGTGGCTCTTCAATTTTTTTAAATTGTGTTGGTTCAATGACGTCTAAGATTTCTTCAATTTCTCCTAAAAACATCACCTAGGTTAAAAAAATTTTCTTTAAGAAACATAATATATCAATATAGAATCCATACAAATAAATGAGCATGTTAATCTACAAATTATATAGTGGATGGTAATTTACTATAATGCATAGCTATTTTACCAAGTTTCCTTATATCTCCTGCTCCTTAGCAGCAGTAATGCAGCCAACCCAAAGAAACATGGTTCATATTGATATCCTGGGGATTGAGAAATTCTAACAAAACCCACCTCTTTCTGACTGCATGTTTTTGGCCAAAATTTCAGCAGTCCTCTGATCACCTAAAAAAAGAGCAAAGTTTATCATGAATTAAACAATGAAGCTACTTAATCAGCCACTGAATCTATCTTAAGGAAATATTAATAGGTAAGTACATATCTAGCCAATTAAAAGCGAGAATACTAAGTATATAATTTTTTTCAAGCATCCCTAGGGATAGCCTCAGAAGGTTCATTAAAAAACAATTTTAATCCTTTAACCCTTTGCTATTTTTCAAGATCTTAGTTTCAATATTTAGATTTAACATGCATTTTCTCAAAACACTTATTTCACCAAGGTGAAAATATTTTCTATGCTTTTATGTTTTCCTTTTACTTTGCCTCGTCTATTTTTTTCTTGAATCTTAGACTTTTATAACTATCTTTTTTGCTGTCCTGGATTTTCATTTTTATAGACAAAAAGTAAACAGTAGGATTAAAAGACAAAATTGTTAATCTGATTCATAAGCAACCTTTATTGCAAGATTATATATCTTAATCACCAAAGGCAGGGAAATGTATTCTGACAAATCCTATTGCTAAAAACAAAACTCGAGGGAATCATCTGGGGACCCTCCCCTCAACCCTCACAGTAGTTTTTATTTTTGTTGGGTTTTTTTGTTTTTTTTTGAGACAGGGTCTCACTGTCAATGAGCCTAGAGTGCAGTGGCTATTCACAGGCACAATCACAGCTGACTGCAGTCTCCAACTCCTGGGCACAAGCGATCCTGCCTCAGTTTCCCAAGTAGCTGGGACTATAAGGTGCATACCACACACCCAGAAAATTTTTTGCAAAAACATTTTGCTGTGTTGTTGAGTTTAAGCGCAATTCTCCTGCCTCGGCTTCCCAAAGTGCTGGGATTAGAGGCATGAGTTCTTGTTATCAGTTAAGATTATATGACTGAAATTTCACTGGGGTCATTTGATCCTATCATCATACATCTCAACTCTATTGGGTTATTCAACACACAAAATTCATAAAGAACTCTGTTCGGCTCAGTGTCCACAGCACATTGGTTATGGTGCCAGCCACATACACCAAGGCTGGCGGGCTTGAAGCTGGCCAGGGCCAGCTAACCAACAATGATAACGGCAACAGAAAGTAGCTGGGTGTTGTGGCAGACACCTGTAGTCCCAACTACTTGGGAGGTTGAGCAAGAGAATCATGAATAGTTTAGCTCAAGAGTTTGAAGTTGCTGTGAGCTGTGATGTTACAGCACTCTACCAAGGGTGACATAGTGAGCTCTGTCTCAAAAAAAGAACTCTCTGTACCCAATTCCCCTTTTCAAATGCAGATTAACCTCAGATTACTACTATTTAATAAACTCTTACAAAGAATGCTACAATGAAATGCTATTAATGCAGACCAAAAACAGGAAAATAAATATAACACTTACTGGTTCTGTCAGAGTTGTATCTTTCTCCAGGAACTGTACCACACAGTAGGCTAGCTAAAAGGTAAGGCATGGTTTATATTACTGAGTGATGCCAAGTTTTTTTTAATATTTAGCCAACAAAAATGACTATGTTTTGACAACATTTATTCTAGTTTATTTCAATATATGAAATATATTCACTATTTTGAGTATATCTTCAAAGTTGTGGAAAAATTATGAAAATTTAACCTTAAAGAAACTTCTAATTAAAAAAAGATTTTTAGCAGTAATTTTTTAAGTTAAATAAGACTATAGCTAACAATTTCGCTTTTTAGCATGTTCCTACATGCATGTCTATGCTGATTATTATTCTCTGAATATTAATACAGGGATCAAAATCTCTCTTACTGGATTATGGTGGTTGGGAGAACTATGCTGCCATCATGTGGGATTTATTCAAAGTTACACAGTTAAATAGGTCAGGGCCTGAACTAGAATAAAGAATACTTGATGTTATCTTTTCTATATCTATACTTCAAGTTCATAGGTCTTAATTTAATAACTAAACATCATGACATTTTAAAGTTATAATACAAAATTGCTTTGAGTAACTTTATAAGCAAATTGCTTAATTATACCTAAAATTGTCATCTCAATATTTCTCAATTTTCTCTGCCTTTAATACTGATTTGCCTTTGAAACCATGTTCATTTCATTTAGAGTTTTTCTAAAGCTTACCTGAGCATGAAACAAAGCTAATCCTTTTGCAGTATGCATAGGAATAAGAACCTTCATTAGAAATTGTTTATGTTCTGCTTTCAGTGGCAGTGCAAAGCCATTGATAATACTGGAGGGAAAAAAAGGCAGGGGAAGGGTTAAAGAGTTAGTACTTAGTTTCTAAAAGTTATAATATCCATTGAGTAAATAAGGAACAGTGCTCTGCTTCAGTCCTGATGTGTATGACTATTCATCTTCAAACTACTTTAGGAAGACTTAGGTGTACTAAGAAATCTGTTCCTCTACGTCATTCAATGATCCCAAAGGAAAATTAATTTCTATCTTCATTTTGTAGAATGCCCTCCACTTTAAGCCATTATTTTCCCTCCCAAAAGTCACAGAGAGTCACTATCACAATCTTGATATTATACAGAATTTTCAGTATCTTCTGAAGTAAATGTTGGGTAATCTGAAATTAAGTTGTAGTGTTCTCCATAATCATTTTCTAAATATTAATAAAGGAACTAAAATCATTCTCTAAAGAGCAAGAAAGATGTCTCAAAATTCTCTCAAGTTAATATTGCTATGCAGTGAATAAGGAAGGCAAAATGTTCATATAAACCAAAACCAAAAACTATACTTTCTTTTATAAAGAACAAATGGATTGTTAGAATGGGTACAGGCGATTGCACTAATGTACACAGCTATGATTTAACAATAAAGAAACAAACAAACAAACAAATGGATTAAGGATGGCCATCATCTGAACAAGAATTCTTTCTGTTTCATCAAAAATTCACTATCACTTATTTAATCTCTTCTCAATCACATCCCATAAATTTCTTTGGCAGTCTGGTAAGATCAGGTATAAAACATGCCACAGCTTCAAAAGCAAGAAGCTGGTCTTGAAACAGGTATCTTATATGGCAGTACTTTACTATGCTGGCCCCTTAAAAATCTGTAATAAGAATTTAGTTGAGAAACTATATCTTATGATCTGTATTTAAATTCTAAAATATAATTTTCTAAAAACACGAAGAGCTAAGATTATAATATATAAAACATTCGAAATTACTTAATTCATAAAAAGAACAAAAAAACCTGACCTACCTTCCTAATATTTCGAGGAGTTCAGCAACACCATTAAAATGTTCTGTTTCATATATAAACCTGAATTCAAAATAAAGATAGATGTAATAAAAGAAAACGACACTAAGAGAAACAGGAAAGTTAAAAATTCAATCCAAACAGCAGCTGTATGATGAACACAAGCATACTTTAGGTTTTCTTTTTAAGCTATTTTGCCCCAAATTAATTGATTCAGAGGAATCATTAAGTCATATACACAGGCCTTTGCTAAAACTTGCCATATGGAAAGAAAACAGTATCATTTCATCTGGAATGTTTTATTAGTTTTTATTTAGAGACAGGGCCTCACTGTCACCCAGGCTGGAGTACAGTGGCATGATCATAGCTTACTGCAGCCTCAAACTCCTGGGCTTAAGCAACGTAATCCTCCCACCTCACCCTCCTAAGTAGCTGGGACTATAGGCATGTACCAATCACCACATCTGGCAATTTTTCTTTTTTTCAGAGACAGAGGCTTGCTATGTTGGCCAGGCTGGTCTCAAGCTTCTGGACTCAAGCAACCCTCCTGCCTCTGCCTCCGTTAAGTACTGGAATTACAGGCATGAACCACTGTGCTCAATTTATTTTATAAGAAAGATGGATTTTTCTCAGTATTTTTCAAAACAGGAAACCTCTACTCACAGGAAAATCTAAGACAAAAGGACTGAGACATGTATATAATAAGGGCATTATTACTCAGGATTTCTCTAAACCCCGCAATAGCCAGGCATGGCAGCTCACGCCTATAATCCCAGCACTTAGGGAGGTGGATGTGGGTGGATTGCTTGAGCTCAGGAGTTCCAGACCAACCTAAACAAAACAAGACCTTGTATATATAAAGAGAAAAATTAGCCAGGCATTGTGGCAGGCGCCCTAGTCCTTAGCTGCTTGGGAGGCTGAGGCAAGAGGATTGCTTGAGCCCAAGAGTTTGAAGTTGCGGGGAGCTTTGATGCTACGGCAGTCAACTCCAGGGTGACTGAATGTGACTCTGTCTCAACAACAAAAAGGCAATAAAAAATAATACAAATAAAACAACAGAACAACTATTTATATAGTATAAGGTATAAAAATAAGTGGAGGTTATATTCAAACACTATGCCATTTTATATAAGTGACTTAAGTACCTGTGGATTTTGGTATCAGTGGGGATCAGAAAAGCAAATGAAAGGCCTTCCAAGAACTATTTACTTACTATTCATTCATTCATTTATTTATTTATTTATGAGACAGAGCCTTAAGCTGTTGTCCTGGGTAGAGTGCCGTGGCACCACAGCTCACAGCAACCTCCAACTCCTGGGCTCAAGTGAGTCTTCTGTGTCCGCCTCCCAAGTAGCTGGGACTACAGGTGCCCCCAACAGCGCCTGGCTATTTTTTTTTTTTTTTTTTTTTGGTTGCAGCCGTCTTTGTTGTTTGGCGGGCCTGGGCTGGATTTGAACCCGCCAGCTCAGGTGTATGTGGCTGGCGCTTCAGCTGCTTGAGCCACAGGCGCCGAGCCTATTTATTTAATATTGAGACAGAGCCTCACTCTGGTGCCTTAAGTAGAGTGCCATGGCATCATCACTCACAGCAACCTCAAACTCATGAGTTCAAGCAATCCTCTTGTCTCAGGTTTTCTATTTTTAGTAGAGATAGAGTCTTGCTATTGCTCAAGCTGGTCTCAAACTCTTGAGCTCAAGCAATCCACCTGCCTCTGCCTCTCAGAATACTAGCATTAACAGGCATGAAACCCCATGCCCAGCCCAAGAACTATTGATTTAAACAGTATTTATAAACAGAAATTTTGAATAAAAAGATCAAATAGATAAACAGCTAAATTCGGTCAATAAATCTTCAAAATGAATAACATTGGTATAACCTATTAAAAGTTGCCCTCATTACTTCTATCACTTAGATTAAAGTTACTAGTTTTTAAAATGTTAGATCTTGGGCAGCACCTGTGGCTCAGTGGGTAGGGCGCTGGCCCCATATACTGAGGGTGGCGGGTTCGAACCTGGTCCCAGCCAAACTGCAACAAAAAAATAGCCAGGCATTGTGGCAGGTGCATGTAGATCCAGCTACTCAGGAGGCTGAGGCAAGAGAATCACATAAGCCCAGGAGTTGGAGGTTGCTATGAGCTGTGACGCCATGGCACTCTACTGAGGGCAATAAAGTGAGACTCTGTCTCTAAAAAAAATAATGAAAAAAAATAAAATAAAATAAAATGTTAGCTCTCATCATATGACGGCTACAAAATAGGCTAAAAATGACTCAAATACTATAAGTTATTACGATTTCAGATATTCAAAATTAATCTAAAAAGAACTTGAATAAAAAGATACATAGGAGGGGGGAAAAAAGTACTATATACAAATAAATGACTAATTTACCTGAGGAAAATGTTATTAATTTGCTTTCTGATGAATGCTCTTAATCCAAGAAATTTTCCATAAATTCGATGCAGAACAGTCTTCAAGAAGTCACGTTCCCTGGGATCTTCACTATCAAAAAGCTCCAGGAGCTTTAAAAGAAATCTGAGAAATTACTTTTAAAAAATAATCGAGCTAAAACTTTAATTTATTCTCATATCAAAATTACCCATAAAATCTTTAAAAAAGATTTCAGAGATTCTGCCTTACCAGATTAGTTTTATTTATGCTACATAAGGAAGCTAAAGTAAAGTTTAGGTAATATTTATTTTCACTTATTTCATTTCAAAATATGATACAATAAATAGAAACACTTGAAAGAGTGGACTTTTTCTTTGCCTTACCACTGATTTAAAAATACTCTCCTACTCTCTACTAAACAGACCTCACAATTTTAGTGTTAAAATCTGAGGGATTTTTAATGTTTTTTGAGATTCAGAGCTACATACAAAATGTCAGAAGAAGATGGCAAGTCTTAAAAAATATTTTAAAATTCTATGTGTAAATGTGTATTTCTAGTATATTAGAAGATCTATATAAACTAGGCTTCTTTTGTGATTAATTAAAAAAATTCAAGATAGTTCATGCCAGGAGCTCAAAAACACTGCTCAGCTATTAGTATAAAATTTCAGCAGATACATACTAGCGAGATTGGAAATTATACATGAAATAACACTGAAATAAAAGATGAAAACACAGACTTTTATGTAAAGTCAGCTTAAACAAAAAGGCTGAAAAATTTTAAACCAGTTCAAAATGGCTCAGTTAGCACTCTTCTGTGCCTCTACATAGCTCTTTAGCAAAGACTTGGAGACGAGACCTTAGAAAACTTTAATGAAAAGCTCAAATTTTCATTTAAAAATGGTAAGGTCACTTCATTTCTTCTGTCAAAAAACATCATATTTTAAGGCCAGGCCCAATGGCTCATGCCCGTAATCCTACCACTCTAGGAGGCCAAGGCATGACCAGGCTGAAAAAGAGGGAGACCCCATCTCTATTAAAACTAGAAAAACTTGGCTCGGCGCCTGTAGCTCAGCGACTAGGGCACTAGTCACATACACCGGAGCTGGCAGGTTTGAATCCAGCCGGGACCACGAAAACAATGACAACTGCAACAAAAACATAGCTGGGCGATGTAGCAGGTACCTGTAGTCCCAGCTACTCAGGAGGCTGAAGCAAGAGGATTGCTTAAGCCCAGGAGTTTGAGGTTGTTGTGAGCTATAATGCCACCACTGCACTCAACCCGGGCACAGAATGAGACTCTATCTCAAAAGAAATAAACAAAATGGTGTAGTTTAAATAAAACACTGAATTTTCTTGGAAAAAAATATAAAATCTCTCTTTACAGACCAAAAATATCTAGGAAGTTGTCAAGAAATTTTATATGCTGAGCTTTGGTATTGATAATTACACCGAAGATGGCAAGCTCTGAAACTCATCAGAAGTTCTTTTTTTGTTTTAAATATGAGAGACTTTATGAAATAATTTTTTTAAAAAACCAAAGTTGAGTTTACTTAAAATAACATTTTAAAACTATATATTTTAACAACTGTGATGAACATTTGCCTTTGCTTGTTTTGCAAATAAGTGTGAGTTGATGTACCATCCATGTACCCAGGTAACATGTTACATGGCTTTGGCAACTAGCCTCCAGGATGGTACTCAATGATTCTCATCAAATCCCCTTATTTGTGAATATGATTTCATTTGCAAATAGAGTCTTTGCAGATGTACTTAGTTATGGTGAGGGTGTACTGGATTAGGGTGGGCCCTACATCCAATATAACTAGTATTCTTACAAGAGGAAAATCTGCATCAGAGACCAAGACACACCAAGAACATTAGGGGATGACAGAGGCAGAGACTGGAGTGCTCTCATCAGAAGTTCTTATTCAATTTTGCTTTGATTTATACATATAGTTGCTTACATGTGCATCTCAAGCCAGAGTAGATCACTTAAGTTACATTTATATACCCCCCACAAACAAGAGACTTACTTATAGTCTGCTTTTTTTTTTTTGAGAAAGAGTCTCACTTTGTTATCCTGGGTAGAGTACCATGGCACCACAGCTCACAGCAACCTCAAACTCCTGGGCTTCAGCGATTCTCCTGCCTCAGCCTCCCAACTAGCCGGGACTACAGGCACCCACCATAATACCCAGCTATTTTCAGAGATGAGGTCTTGCTTTGGCTCAGGCTGGTCTTGAACCTGTGAGCTCAGGCAATCCACCTGCCTTGGCTTCCCATGTGCTGGGACTACAGGCGTGAGCCACTGCACCCGGCCCTGTAGTCTGCATTTTTTGTTAGCTAAATTGTTAAAGCATTGCATGAGACTCCAGGAAAAAAAAAAAAAAATTCTAAATGGAGTATGAGAGTTTTTATCATTATACCTAATAATTTCAGTTCTAATTATTCTAATTAAAAATGGCAAACCCTGGGGCGGCACCTGTGGCACTGGCCCCATATACCAAGGGTGGAAGGTTTGAACCTGGCCCCGGCCAAACTGCAACAAAAAATAGCCACGCATTGTGGCAGGCACTTGTAGTCCCAGCTCCTTGGGAGGCTGAGGCAAAAGAATCACGTAAGCCAACGAGTTGGAAGTTGCTGTGAGCTGTAATGCCACAGCACTCTATCGAGGGTGATAAAGTGAGACTCTGTCTCTAAACAAAAAAATAATAATAATAAAAATTCAAAAATTCAAAAAAAAAAGGCAGACCTCACTTAAGACATTCAAATTCAAATTTCTGATGCTGAGTTTACTTGGAAGATAAGCTTTCAAATTAGTAAAAGGGGCCTTTAATGTGGTCATCATGTCTAATTCAAAAACAAATATAACTCAATACAAGTTGATTTTCAGGGGAAAATGTTAAACTAGGGAATACTTGTTAGCTAAGTTTCAAATCTATTCAAAGAAATTTTGTTTTCAAATATAATTTAATCTATTTAGACATATAATATTTGCATAATGAAACACACACCAAAGTGGTAATCAGGAAACTGTTTCTTATTCTACCTCTAAGGATAATTCATAACTTCTGAGCCTGTGCTTCTTGACTGATAAAAATGAGGAACATTGAAATCAGTTTTTTTTAAGAGAATGCATAATCACAGTCAGAGAGCCTAGTTCAAATCCTAGAGCCTAGTTCAATCCTATTTGTGCTATCTACTAGCTGTGTAAAGTTGGACATGGTCTAGCTCTTCATATGAAAGCACAGAAGACAGTGCCTAGCACATTAACTCTTATTTTCCTTCTTTTGAAATTCCCTGATTTGAACATAAGTTAGCGTTAGGCAATTGTTTCCTTCTCTTGAAATAATGAACATCCAAATTTAATAAATATTTCTCTTATTCTAAGTCTTAAAACTTACCATCTACCAACTCACTTCAAAATATAAAAGCTGAGAATTCATACATATTATTTATTAAAGCAACATCTCATATTTATTAAAGAATACCGCAGAGAAGTGATCTATGAAAATACAATCGTACAAACTGTTAAAAACAGATTATCGGGTCTTGGGCTCATCAGATAATTCAGGTATTCAAAGGAAAAAGTAGAAAATGAGTCCCACCCTACCAGTTTTCTTGCTCCCCTCTAACCAACAGAATAATACAGCAGCCTAAATACCTCAAGCTACACAGAGGAAGCAATAAGGCCAGTTGTTTTTCCCCTTTACCTGCTATTGTCTTAAATAGCATAAGGCATGTCTAGAGTTCCCTAATATACCCATATGAGAGCTACAGAAGGAAATAAATACGAGGTCTGACAATGAAGTTCACAAACTTGCCCCTGTGTGCTTATGTTGGCAACACTGTATGAACAGCTCACAAACAGGTTTCATAACTTTGGTGTATTAGTATCTCATAGCTGTGTTTGTATAGATGTGTGGCAATGTCTTGCAGAGTGGTATTCATTATTGCTGTTGGGTATTTCTGTGTGCTGTCCCAAGAATGTTGGAGCTTGAATTAGAGCTATGAACAAACATTAAATTCCTTGTTAAACTTGGCAATAGTAGAAGTGAAATCAGGGACATTTTAGTCCAAATTTATGGGGATAATGCCATGAAGACAGTGGCAGTATACAAATAGTTGAAACATTTTTCTGAGGGAAGAGAAAGTATCACTAATGAACAGAGGTTAGGGTGGGCAATAACATTGCAAAATTTCATCAAATTTGAGTCAGAATTGTCAGCTAACTGTGAGAAGCATAGCAGACCAAGTAAACACTGATAGAGAAACAGGAAAATCTTAACTAAAAATTTTGGCATGAAAAAGGGGTGTGCAAAAATGGTCCTGAAGGAGCTCACTGATGAACAAAAGCAAAGGAGAGTCAAAGTTTGCCAAGACCTTTTGGAGAGGCAAGACGATGTTTTGGGCCATGTTATTATCACTGGCGATGAAACATGGGTGTGCCAGTACAACCCTGAAACAAAGCATCAAAGTGCCCAATGGAAATCAGCCAGTTCTCCACGACCAAAAACCTTCTGTCCAAATCAAGAGTCAAAACAATGTTACTAACCTTTTTTGCTATCAGAGGGATTGTTCATTACAAATTTGTACCAAGTGAACAGTTAACCAAGTTTACTATTTGGAAGTGCTGTAAAGGCTGCGTGAAAAAGGTAGATGAAAATGACCTGAACTTTCCACCAAGAATGCATAGCTCTTGCATCATCATGATGACAGTGTACCGGCTCACATGGCACTGTCTGTGAAGGAGTTTTTAGCCAGCCAACAAGTATTTTTTTTTTTTTAGTATGGCAAGACTCTTTTCTAAGCACGTTAGATACATTAATTTATTTAATGAACACAATTTAATTTTTAAAGTACTGCAAAAATCCTCATTTTTGAAGAAAAGGAATTGAGTTACAAAGAAGTGAAGCAAACAAGTATTTATATTGAAAAACCCTCCCTTTTCACCTGAGCTGGCTCCCAGTGACTTTTTTCTTTACCAGAGGATGAAGGAAATATTGAAAGGAAGACATTTTGATGACACTCAGGACATCAAGGGTAACACAATGACAGGTCTGACGGCCATTCCAGAAAGAGTTCTAAAATTGCATCAACAGGTGGACTAGGTGCTGGCGTCAGACAATAGCTTCCCCAGAGGAGCACTTCCAAGATGACCATAGTGATATTCAGCAATGAGGTATGTGGTACGTTTTCTAGGATAAGTTCATGAACTTCAATGTCACACTTCCTAGGCATTTATTCATTTGCAGTTACCAAAACAACATAAATCCATATATTCTGGAGTAAAGTAAATATGGCTTTACTCATGACTGAAATGTACATTTTACTGTTAATACATGCCTACTATTTATGAAGTTTATGAAGAGCTACTTGAAGGAAATATTTTAGGCTGACGATGTTCTTCATTTCAATACTTCATAGCAACTAGTTAAAACACTTTATATAAGGTGGGGAGGGGGGCAGTTAAAAATGACCAAAAACGAGCTCTAAATATATGGAACTCACATTTATAGAATCCTTATCATACTGGACACACAAAGTTGGTCTGAAAGGTAGGAAAGGTTCTTGCGATGGCTTTAATCCTGGCCTTCCCATCAAATTCCGAATGAGGCCTTATATACTGGTAAGTATTGCAAAAAAGAAAATGGACCTAGGAAGTTTTGGTCTACTTCACAGTTTTGTTTAGAACAGCCAATTCCATACATTTAAAAAGAGGCCTCTAAACTGTTGAAAATATTTTGAAAATAAAAAGAAACACGTTCTTAGAAATTGTGAATATGTAGGTTCCAAAAATAATAGCTAACACAGCCAGTTTATAAAAAGAAAAAAGGTATCACATATGTTTAACTCTACCTCCTTTTCTTCGTGGTTTAGGAACTGGGTGGTTAGGATGCCTAAGGTAGGAAGAGGAAAGGAAAAGGAAACAGTAATTGATACTTAAGGACAGGAAGGCAGCCCAACACCCAAGTGCTCACAATGATTCCGTTTCCTTTTTTCTCTCTATCATCTCAAAGTCAAAATGCTTAAAAATGTCAAGTTCAAACTTAAAAATTTAAAATTAAACTTGTCCTTAAATTTGAATGGTCATATCAAACAGAAAATTTTCAGAAAGGCTTGCTTTTCAGGTCTTAGAATTTTGGACAGGATAATTTGATTGACTTTATTAGAAGCTCACCCTTGGTAAAAGTATTCTCATATTCTCAGAGCTACTTCACTTTCGTCCTAAATGTCTGGCAAGAATATCAAACACTGTCAAATTGAAATAACCATTTAAGTTTTGAAAGACTATTTTAATCACAAGTTAATAAGTCACTGCTAAAATGAATATAAGGAAATCTAAGACAAAGAGTTCCTTACCTGTTGTACAAATTTCTGATCAATGTATCTCTTTGCAATGCTAGGCTGGAAATCAGGGCTCTCCAAAAATCTCAAGAAGAATTCATACACCAACTATGAGAGAAAGTCAAATTAAACTAAGATGATACCTATAAAATACTATAAAAAAGTCATCATTTCCCTTCCCGTAAGAAACACAATGGCCTTACCAACTTAGGGAGATTTCAGATATCATCATAAAATGTGATGAGTTGGCAAGTTTTTTTACAATACAGGTTTTTTAAAAAACTATATATTCATAATTTAGTTTCCTGAGTTAGTAAACTTTGAGATTTATATTACTTATTGATTTATATTACTTATTGACAGGAGCTAGAAAATAATGACAATGCATTTAAGGCCATTTCACAAGCCATACTCATCAGTAACAACAATGTTCCTTCTGCAGTGGGCTACTAACCTACCTCAATTTAATCTCTGGAGTTCCTTAAATACAAGGTCAGAAACTTCAAACAGGGGCAGTGTATCAATAACAATGTTTTAAAAGAAAGAAAAATTTCTATAAAACTATAGTGGGAAGACTAATAAAAATCAACAGCAGCATACCATATTCACACATGGGAAATAATGAACTAAATTATGTAGGGGTTAGGGAAGAAATGTCTGTATACCACAACAAATAACCTGAAAGTGATAGCAGGCCTTCTGCTTAACAAGTGCCAGGCATCTTAAAAATAATACCAAATGTTTACTTACTACCACAAATCAGAATTAAAGGTAATATCTGGTTTAATTTGCCATTGTCATACCTACTTTCAAAGAGACAGGCAAATACAACTGAAATTTTCTTTTTTATTGTAGTCTAATAAATCTAATACCTGTAAAAGGCAGAAATTTAGCCCCAAATTACCTTAATCTATTAGCTATTAAGCAATACTACATTTTTTAGCACTCTCAAAATGAAAAAGGAGGATTTGATCTCAAAGTAAAAATAGTCACTCAATAAATATTTAGGCAACCAGTTAGATAATAAGGTCAGATATAGAAGGGAAAATAAAAGGAAAAAAAGAAGAGTAAGTGCTACTACATTAAATTCACAGACTTAACGGCATGTAAAAGCATTACCAGATCTGGGCCCTATCATTCACCAAATGACAAAAAAATTTTTACTACTATGAGGTCAGTAACATACTAAGGCTAAGTAAGAACAGTTTGGAAATCTGAATAAATACAGTTTTTATTTGCTGTACTTTTGCCCAATTATGCAAAAGCAGCAATGCCTATGTGGTCCAACATTACCTAACTTTTTGTGTTACAACAAGAAAAAAAACAGAAGTTGATATCAATTAAATTTTCACTTGTGGGTAATTTTCTAATCAGCCAACAATACAGATAATTTTGCTCTAGGGTACACAGATGCAAAAGGATACACAAAACTGATGGGGCGCTGAACTGCCCAGTCTCATGGACTGCTATGCAGTTTTGTTAACAATACAATTTATTTATTCTGTGCTTATTGTCATGTTCAATACTAGGCTACATATACTGTGAACAGATATTGGTCATAGTACAACTCTAAAACATTAATTCACTAATTAGGGAGGCAAAACAAAACTAAAAACATTTAAAATAGTATACACAAGATATTATGTGGTACAGATTATGAGAACACGAGATACTTAGAAAAGGGCTACATCACCAGGTCAATAGGACAAGTTTTAAGCAAGCAACAAGCAACTTGAGCCCTGATTTGATTTAATTCTGGACAAACCAAGAAGAGGAGGGCTTTTATTTTTTAGAAGGTAGGAGCATGTCTTGAGACAGGGATGGTGCAAGGTGGAGACTGGTAGTATGGAATCACAGTCTCAGTCTTTACTGAGAAGTATTCAGAAGTTGAGATTCTGTGATAACGGTGGGACCAGATTAAACAAAAGCTAAGTGCAGTAAGAGTGAGTTCAGCCTATCTATACTCCTTCCCTTAAGATCAGGAATAATAGGGCGTAAGACTTAACAGTTTTAAGAGTAACAGCCTATCCTTTAGGAGACTTACAATATCAAGCTCCAAATCAAACAATTCTCTAAACCACACCCAGATGAAATTTGTGCTATTCGCAAATATCATGTATAATTTCTTATGTTGTTTCATCTATATTATTTCTAACCAGTGAACATTAAGTGACTGGTCAAGATTAAAAGCAAAATGCTGGGAGGCGCCTGTGGCTCAAAGGAGTAGGGCGCAGGCCCCATATACTGGAGGTGGCAGGTTCAAACCCGGCCAAAAAAAATAAATAAATAATAAGTGCAAAAAACAAAAGCAAAATGTTGTTATGCAATCACCTAAGCACCACTACAGAGATCATGACAAGTTATTTAAATATATGTTGACTAGCCATCTCTGAAAGAAGAAACACTCGTGACCTATAGAGCTGAAAATATTCAAAATGGCATGATTTAGATGATGCTTCTATAAAATTGTATCCAGGGTTACTCTCTACACTCTTTATCCTGCATTATTTTTTCTTTGCATTTATCACACCTGACATGGAATGTATAAGGGCTGTCTATAAAAGTATCCAGCCACATAATAGGAAAGAGAGACATAAATGGCTGGATACTTTCTGGACAGTCCTTGTATGGCAATTACTTGATTATCATTTTGTTCTCCACAAGGGCATAAGGGATTTTACTTAGTTTAGTACTTTATCCTCAATGTTTAGAATAATGCCAGACACATAATAGATATTTAATACTTACTGAATGAATGGATGAAAACCATAGTTGTTAAGAGATTGTTTCTATGGAGTTATTAAACTTTCTGTTTTTTGGGCAGCACCTGTGGCTCAATGGGTAGGGCACTGGCCCCATATACCGAGGGTGGCAGGTTCGAACCCGGCCCTGGCCAGCTAAAACAGCAGTGGCAACTGCGACAAAAATAACCCGGCACTGTGGCAGATGCCTGTAGTCCCAGCTACTCGGGAGGCTGAGGCAAGAGAATTGCTTAAGCCCAAGAGTTGGAGGTTGCTGTGAGCTGTGATACCACAGCACTCTACCAAGGGCTACAGAGTAAGACTGTCTCACCAAAAAAAAAAAAAAAAAATTCTGTTTTTCTATATGAAGAAATAATTTTCTTCATGAATCTAAGAAACAGTGTTGCAAACAAGAGACACTTCAGCAATGGATTCAGAATGGCAAACTTTACCTATTTTCAATGCATAGGCTGGTCCTTCTGCTACTGTACACCAAAAAATACCCCAAAGATGAAAGATAACTCAAAAGTGCTGGGTGTGGTGGCTCACACCTGTAATCCTACCACTCTGGGAGGCTGAGGCGGGTGAATTGCCTGAGCTCACAGGTTCAAGACCAGCCTGAGCCAGAGTGAGACATTATTTCTAAAAATAGCTGGGTGTTGTGGTGGGCGCCTGTAGTCCCAGCTACTTGGGAGACTAAGGCAAGAGCATTGCTTGAGCTGAAGAGTTTGAAGTTGCTGTGAGCTATGACACCACAGCACTCCACCAAGGGTGACAAACTGAGACTTTGTCTCAAAAAAAAAAAAAAAAAGATAACTCAAAATTATAAGGAATGGAGGGTAATCTTAACGTTCTACTCAGTTCTAACTATGTCTAAGGTAGTTAAAATGAAACTTATAAAATTCTGTTCTTCACCATGAAAAAGACTTAGGAGAATAAGTAACACAAAACAGCACAGACGATTAAAGTATATGAAAATAAGCCTTAAACTAAAAGCTAAAGGAACCAGAAATGATTAGCCCAGGGAGGCAAAGACTGAGAAGCAACTTTAATGACCTACAAGTCCATCAGAAGCTCTTTTTAAGGAATATGGTGACAGAATGTTTTCTAACCTCTATTACAGAGGAAATTAATGTAAACAAGTTTTAAAAATTGATATATGAAAGAATTCAGGTAAGAATTAACCCATACTGATAATAGTTACATTAAGTGTCTAGAACATTGTACAGACTATGGTAAAACACAAAATCTTAGTTCTCTAAGAATCTGGCTTGTTTCTGTTTTATGAAAACAGATGAGAATGTGCATCAAACTTGAGTAGTTTAAATATAGTGACCCTAGTTTTCTCCTCTTGCTCTTTTATCCATAAGAAGTAAAAAGATAATTATTCACAATACAAAAGTCAAAATAACAAAAATACTTCTCAACCTTATGTAAGGATAAAAGATGTTCCTTTTTATTTCTTTGCCTATAATGTTAGTGTGTTAGGCTACAACCCCTATCATTCTGGATTTTTAGCACATGTAAATATTTAAAATACAGTATTTGGCCAAAATTTCTTTGAATGTAACAATATACACTGTAAAATATGTTTAAAGTTCTAATTAGTTGGCCCACAGGGAAGAGCCTTCTATTCTCTAACATATAGGTTATTCCTAAAAAGGTCTATGTTCTAGATAGTATCCTACATAATTAAATCTTCATTGCCTATGGCACTTTATTAAAAAAAAGAAGAGGGGCAGCGCCTGTGGCTCAATGGAGTAGGGCACCGGCCCCATATGCCGAAGGTGGCAGGTTCATACCCAGCCCCGACCAAAAAAAAAAAAAAAAAAAAATGAAGAAGAAAGCGGCATCCACAGCTCAGTGTGTAGGGTGCTGGCCACATATACCGGGGCTGGTGGGTTTGAACCCAGCCCAGGCCAGCTAAAACAACAATAACAAAAAAAATAGCTGAGCGTGGTAGGGAGTGCCTAGAGTCCCAGCTACTTGGGAGGCTGAGGCAAGAGAATCACTTGAGCCCAAGAGTTTGAGGTTGCTGTAATCTACAATGCCATGGCACTCTACCCAGGGCCAAAGCTTGAGGCTGTCTCAAAAGAAAAAAAAAAGGCTAGATTGTTTATCATGATGTGAATCTTGAAGTTTTATATTAAATCTTTTTCCTTTGAAAAAAAAAAAAAAAAAAAAGGCTTACGCCTGTGGCTCAAGAGGCTGGGGTGCCAGCCACATACACTGAGCTGGCGGGTTCAAATCCAGCCCTGGCCCGCCAAACAACAGTGACAGCTGCAACCAAAAAAAAGCCAGGCCTTGTGGCGAGCACCAGTGGTCCCAGCTACATGGGAGGCGGAGGCAGGAGAACCGCTTGAGCCCAGGACTTGGAGGTTGCTGTAAGCTGTGATGCCACAACACTCTACCCAGGGTGACAGCTTGAAGCCCTGTCTCAAAAAAAAAAAAAAAAAAGAAAAAGAAAGAAAGAAAAAATGCTAAATAATCTGACTGGATTCCAGGCAGTCAAATCCCCTAATTATCTAAAATAGCGGTTCCCAACCTGTTGTGACCCCTTTGTAACAAAGAAAACATATCCTGCATATCAGATATTTACATTATGCTTCATAACAGCAGCAAAATTATAGTTATGAAGTAGCAATGAAAATACTTTTATGGATGGGGGTCACCACAACATAAGGAACTGTATTAAAGGGTCACAGCATTAGGAGGCATTAGGAAGGTTGAGAACCACTGATCTAAAAATAAAATGACTATATTTTTGGTCCTTCATAAACAAGAAGCAATAATAATTAGGAAAGAAAAAAGAATTTAAAACTGGCCTACATTAATAATTACCACATAATACTATAAATGTTATAAATTAGAAGATAAAACCAATCACCTAGTACTGAAAATGGTCTTTCTTTGTTCCTTTCCTCTATTATTCCATTGCTCTATAGTGAAATACTATTTTGCCATGTGAAAAGAAGAAACAAAAATAAGATAAATTGTTAATTAGCACACTTTTAGAAAATACATGAAAAGCGATGGGGAAACAAAGGTTTGAAAGGTTTTGAGATTACTTGTGATCCCTGATTAACAATTAAATTTAATGTTTATTTTCTACCATGTCAAATTGATTTCAGCATCAAGGATCTGATAAACTAAATATAAACTTCTGATACAAAACAACTAGGTGAAGTGATTCAAAGAAAATTTATAATGGGAAGAAACTTTCATTGTGCAAACTTTATCAGTAATACAACTCTATAATCTCAGAATCAGAACAGCTTTAATACTCCAGCCTAGATGATTAACAATGTTAAAAAAATAAAAATAACATAGCTTCAAGTTTCTGATGTACTTAGACTGTCTAATTGTTAAATTTAAAAATTATAAACCAAAGTTTGGTTATTAAAATATTTTTTTAAAACTATAAACATATATGAAAGGAAAAGTTTTTTAATCAAGGGACCATGAATTAATGAAAAATTCTTGAGTGTTTCTGTCAGTTTATCTTGGTAGAGATCCCTTTTGAAGAAATATTTTAAGGCTGGGCACATTGGCTCACACCTGTAATCCTACCACTCTGGGAGGCCGAGGCAGGTGAATTGCCTGAGCTCACAAGTTCAAGACCCACCCGAACAAGTACAAGACCCCCGTCTCTACTAAAAATCAAAAACTGAGGCAAGAATATTGCTTGAGCCCCAGAGTTTGAGTTTGCTGTGAGCTATGACACCATTGCACTCTACCAAGAGTGACAAAATGAGACTCTGTCTCAAAAAAAAAAGAAAAAGAAAGAAATATTTTGAAAGCAACTCACCTCCTAAAATATTAAGAGCCACTGATTTCAGGGAATTTAAATGAAACTTCAAATCATACCAGTTAAAAATGGAAAGCATATTGTTTATCTGGCTGAATATCTACTGTTAATTTCCATGAGCATTTGAAAATATCTTAATGGAAAAATTATTTTAAAAAATTCATCACTTCTTGACCTTTTGGCTAAGATCCAGTGTATTTTTAAAAATCCAAAGACTAAGACGTCTTTTTCCAATTATTTAACTACATGTGATAAAAAAAACTTATCAGCTAATAAGAAATTTCATGCTTTTAAAATCTCTGCATTATTAAATACAGTATCATTCATTTTATACCAACTATAGCACAGAATTTCAGATGAACCTGTATATAGTTTATTAAAAAATAATTTATCAATTTAGATCTTCTAGTTCTATAAGCTCTAATATGCTGATAGATATTAACACTTAACACTGTTATCGGCTTTTTATTTTTATTTTATTTTTAATTTTTTGAGACAGAGCCTCAAGCTGTCACCCTGGGTAGAGTACCATGACATTCATAGCAACCTCAAAGCTGTCACCTCAAGCTGTCACCCTGGGTAAAGTACCATGACATCACAGCTCACAGCAACCTCAAACTCCTGGGCTCAAGTGATTGACCCAGGCGCTAGGACCACAGGCGCCCACCACAGTGCCTGGCTATTGTTTGGTTGCAGCTGTCATTGGTGTTTGGCCGGCCTGGGCTGGATTCGAACCCGCCAGGTCAGGTGTATGCGGCTGACACTTGAGCCGCTTGAGCCATAGGCGCCGAGCCTGTTATCAGCTTTAATCCTAGGACTTCTCTTCCATTTCATCTGAATGTATAAGTGCTACACAGAATGAAGGGATTCATAAATAATGAGATAGACTATCTCCTAAAGTGTTCCAAATAGTATACAATATAATTTTCTTTCTCTTGTCTTTTATAATAAAATAAATGTAATGGCTACTAAAAATATGTACATAGTAAGTTCTTGCAAAATAAAAAGATCAACAATTTAAGATAACCAGTACTCATCTATAAAATCATTATGCATTTGGCAGTAGTCCCTCCCTTAACCATCCTTTCAGTTACAAAGGTCAAGAAGTGTGAGTGTAATAAGCTGTTTGAGAGAAAGAGTGAAACCACATTCACTTTCATTACAATTTAGTTATAACTGTTCAATTTTATTATTAGTTATGGTTGTTAGTCTTTTACTATGTCTAATTGATTAAACTTTATTGTAGGTATTTAAAATTGGAAGAAACATAGTATATTAAGATTTGGTGCTGTGGTTTCAGGCATCCACTGAGGGTCTTAGAATATATCCCCCATGAATAAGGGAGACTTCCTTCCAATAGTCCTAGCTTATGTTTGGCTAACCCAACACCAATTCCCTTCCCCATGACTGTCTTTAACATTGAAGCTGGAAAAAACTAAATGCTCACTCTGTCAGTCTGCTTTGCAATTAGAGAAAAAGAAGCAAGATAATGAGGATGAACAGAACAAAATTTAAAACAACCCAAAGGGCCAGGCGCGGTGGCTCACACCTGTAATCCTAGCACTCCGGGAGGCCAAGGCGGGTTCATTTGAGCTCATCAGTTTGAGACCACCCTGAGCAAAAGCAAGACCTCTCTCTACTAAAAACAGAAAAACGGAGGCAAGAGAATTACTTGAGCCCAAGAGTTGGAGGTTGCTGTGAGCGGTGATGCCACGGCACTACCAAGGGCCTGAGACTCTGTCTCAAAAAAAACCTAAAGAAGGAAAAGATTAAAAAAAAAATAAAGTTCAAGATTAAGACAGAGGAAAAGAAGACATAGCTTGTGAATAATAGGTATCCCCCAAAAGAAAAATAAAGTAGTAACAAGAGAAATATTAAAAAGTATTACTGAAGAAAACTTTCCAGGAATAAAAGCAAGACTTTTACAGTGAAGGAGCTTTAATCAACTGGGCAAACTGACCCAGAAAAACCAACACTGACATAAAATTCCAATAAAGTAGTTGGCCATTTTGTCAGGCAGTGGCACACACCTGTAATCTCAGCTATTCAGGAGACTAAAACAGGGGGATTGCTTAAGCCCAAGAGTTTGATACTGGCCTGGGCAATGTAGCAAGACCCTATTTCAAAAAAAAGCAATTGGCCATTAAGGGGAAAATAACCTTTGGGTAACAAGGCAAAAAGACCAAGAAAGAAAATCATTATTAAATCAGAAAACAATGGAATAACATGTAAGGTTCTTGAGGAAAAGGCTGAACCAAGGATTTTATATCAAATCAAGCTGATCTTTACAAATAAAGAACTCAGAGAATAATGTTCTCATGAGCACTTCTGCTAAAGAATAGGCTCTAAATTACCAAGAAATGATTGGAGAAGCTTTGGTGTAAGGACTGATGGTCAACATTAACTATATTATCTGTAGAATAATAAGTGTTAAGGGTGTTAGTGAAATGCTCTGACCATGTAGGTATTATATAACTACCAAAAATATGTATCTAGGGAAGGAGATGGAGAAGAGTGTACATCAAGTAGAGCCTTCAAACTGCCCAATAAATACTGTTACAGTAAAAGGAATTGCCTTACATTGGATGCAGGGAAAGAGGGAAGAAGAGATGACTTTCTATTTCAGTAATGTTCATACTAAGGAACCAATACTAGCTACGAAAGAGAGAAAGAAAGGTATCATATAGAAAGGTATCAGCATAAGGAAATCAGCACCATGAGAGAGAGAGAGAGGTTTCAGCGGTATAAGAACAAAAAATATATATTTTAAAGAAAAATGGAGGGGAGCAAAGAAAATAGCATAGTACATAAAAACTATACTAGGTTTTCTATTACATATTATTCCATTCAATCCTTACACAACCCTTCTTATCTCAATTTTATAAAGATGCAGGCTAAGAGAAGTTAAGCACTAAACCAAGAGTATATAGGTAGGTAAGTATCAAACTGGGATAGAGACCTGTCACGGAATCATTTCCATTTCACCATACTGTGTAATAGTAATAATTCCCTTGTTAGAATTCATATAAACTGTCTATGGCCATCCCACCCTGAACACCCGCAATCTCGTCTGATCTCGGAAGCTAAGCAGGGTCGGGCCTGGTTAGTACTTGGATGGGAGAATTCATATAAACTTTTGTTACATTTAACTAAGGCATATCTATACCTTTCAAAACTCAGTCATGAGGGCTAAAATGATGGCTAGTTGAATTATTTGGAATACTTAATATACTGAGATGTTATTATAATAAAGCTAAAAAGGTATAAATTGTATCTCTGTGTTAGGGTCATAGATTTATCTAGGAGAGGCAGTAAAGATTTTAGTATTTAGAAAGAAACTGGAAGTAATACTCAAGATATAAACTTGATTTTTCCAGTTACGGTTTGTATAATGTTGGGCGGGTTTCTTTTTTTTCTTTTTGAGACAGGGTCTCACTCTGTCACCTAGGCTAGAGTGCAGTGGCACAGTGATTGCTCACTGTAACCTCAAACTCCTAGGCTCAAGCAATCCATCCCACCTCAGCCTTTCAAGTAACTAAGACTACAGGTATGTGCCATTATGGCTGGCTAATTTTTTTTATTGTAGTTTTTGTAGAGACAGAGTCTTCCTGTGTTGTCCAGGCAGTTCTCATGCAATCCTTCAACCTTGGCCTCCCAAAATTCTGTGATTACAGGCATAAACCACTGCACCCAGCCTTGGGCAATTTCCTTAATCTCTTTCATCTAAGCTTATCTATAAAATGTATATATAAAACTTTATAGTGTTACTATAATGATTAAATGAGATAATGTATATAAGGTAGCTACCACTGTCCCTGGACCATGGCAAGAGCTTGATAAATGGTAATTGATATTATAATTAGCTAAATACAATAAATAGTCTTATGAATGAATACCAATGGTCATATGTAGGCAAATACATTAAATTCTCTAAAAAACACACTTCATTATGCTTGTCTACAGATTTTGGGCCATTAACATCTTTAAAGTACCAATGTCATTCTTTATTTTATTTATTTATTTTTTTTTTTGAGACAGAGCCTCAAGCTATCGCCCTGGGTAGAGTGTTGTCGCGTCACAGCTCACAGCAACCTCCAATTCCTGGGCTTAAGCGATTCTCTTGCCTCAGCCTCCCGAGTTGCTGGGATACAGGTGCCCACCACAATGCTCGGCTATTTTTTGGTTGTAGTTGTAGCCTGTTTGGCAGGCTCAGGCCGGATTTGAACCTGCCAGTTCTGGTGTATGTGGCCGGTGCCTTAGCCACCTGAGCTATAGGCACCACCCAACATCATTCTAGTTTAAGCATTAGGCAAGAGTCCTTTGGACTTGACAATTTTTACTTTCTCCCTCAGAGCGTTCCTTATTTAAAATTAAGAAAATATCTGTAAGCTGAAGGTGCATGGGTATTCTCAGAGCATTTTAACTAAACATTTGGGGTAACAAAAATAAAACTGAAAGTATATTATCAAAAACAGAGGACCATAAATACTAGATATATAAGAACATATGAAAAGAGAACACTAAACATTTTTGATATACTATTTTATGACTATAATAGAATCTTTATGTAATGTCACAGTTTTCACAACATATCAGAAGTGGTATAAGATGACCTAACCTGAATCCTACTAGACAGGTCTAGTTACTAAAGTAATAAGTGAGGTGGTACTAATATGATTCTACTGAGTGAACCCTGGATGGTGATATATTAAAAAGCCACATATTTGAGGGGATGCTTGAACGAAGTAGTTACAACCAGACAGATTTAGTTAGAAGAAGCTTAACGGAAGAATTAGATTTACCTATGTAAGTTTTTATTACCAATTTCCAATGATACTAGGGAAGTGAGCTGTCACACAATGGCATATAGGGTAGGAAGACCACTACATCATCAGTTTCAACTAAGAAGATGTGTTACACAGAGGTACTTGTCAAATGGCAGAGTGAGAACTTACCTTACCATTAAAAATAACAGAAAACAATTTAAACTGGCAGAAGAAAGAATAAGTGAATGTGAATGTAGGTCATTAGATATTATCCAGTTTGAGATGCAGAAAAAAAAAAAAGAATAAAGAAAAATGAACAGAGCTCCAGAGACCAATAGCAACATACATATATACGTGATTCCCAGGAGAAGAAAAGGGGCAGGAAGAATATTTGAATAATGGCCCAACAACTCAGATGAAAAAATATTAATTTACACAATGAATTTTAAGTGGAACTAAATAACTCCAACTAAAGTGAAAGATCTATATCTAGACACATCATACTCTAACCGACAAAAGTTAAAGCAACAGGCTAGACACAGTGGCTTATGCCTATAATCCTAGCAATTTGGGAGGCCAACACAGGAGAAAAGCTTGAAGCCATGAGTTCAAGACCAGTCTGAGCAACCCATGAGACCCTATCTCTACAAAAGATTTTAAAAAAGAAAAAACCCTCCAGCCTGGGGCAGGAAGATTGTTTGAGCTCAGGAGTTTGAGGCTGAAGTAAGCTATGATTGTGCCACTTCAATCCAGCATAGGGTGAAAGAACAAGACCCTGTCTCCAAAAAAAAAAAAAACCCAAAAAAACCCCAACTATTTAAACCAGCAAGAGAAAAATAACTAATTACATAAATGATGAGATACTTTGATTAATGGCTGAGTTGTTGTCATCAGAAAAGCATGGATACAAGAAGACAAGTGGGATGAAATCTTCAAAGTGTTGAAAGAAAAAGACTGTCAGATAGTAAATCTATATCTAGTGAAACTCTCCTTTAAAAATAAAGAGGAGGCTCAGTACCCATAGCTCAGGGTTAGGGTGCTGGCCACATGCACTGGAACTGGTGGGTTTGAAACTGGCCCAGCCTGGCCCAAGCCTGCTAAACAAACAACAACAAAATAGCTGTGCATTGTGGTGGGTACCTGTAGTCCCAGCTACAAGGGAGGCTAAGACAAGAGAATCACTTGAACCCAAGAGTTTGAAGTTGCTATGAGCTATGACACCACAGCACTCTACCAAGGGCAACATAGTGAGACTCTGTCTCCAAAAAAAAAGGGGGTGGGTAGGGGGAAATAATGACATTCCTGGATAAACACTGAGAGAATTTGTCCCTAGCCAACCCACTCCTATAAGAAACACTAAAGATAACCTGGTTTCTTGTACCCTGAATGAATCCCTAATAATAATAATAAAAAAGAAATACTAAAGAAATTCCTTCAGGCTGAAATGAAAGGACATTACATAGTATCTTGAATCCATATAGAAAATAAAAAGCATATGTAAATGTAAATACATAGGTAAATATAAAAGACAGAACAAGTACATTTTTATTTATAACTCTTTTACCTTCCTCCTTTGCAAGGCGACTGCATAAAGCAATTAATTACAAAACTGTGTTTACTGGCACATGATGCTTAAAGATGTGATTTATATGACAAGACCACAAAAACAGGGAGAATGAATGGAGGTATATTGGATCAAAGTTTTGTATACTGTTAAAATTAACTGAGTATTAAACCAAACTAGATTGTTTTAAAATGTTAACTGTAATCCCAGGACAACTACTAAAAAAAGTCAAAAATAATAAGGAAAATAAAACTGTACCTTAGAAAATACCATTTAATGCAAAAGAAGGCAGTAATAGAGAAGAATAAAAAAGATGTAAGACACGGGAAACAAATAGCTAATTGGCATACATAAATCCTACATGATCAGTAATTACGTTAAACGTAAATGGATTAAACATGCCGATCAAAGCAGAGGTTGTCAAAATTATTTTAAAAACACGATCTTCTTATATGCTATTTACAAGACATTTTGGATTTCAAGAAACAAATAGATTCAAAGGGCAGAAAAGATATCATGCAAATAGTGACCAAAAGAGAGCTGGAATAGCTATACTAATAGCTATACTAAACTTTAACACAGAAATGTTACTGGTGAGTGGGCGCAGTGGCTCATGTCTGTAATCCTAGCACTCTGGGAGGCTGAGGAGGGTGGATTGCCTGAACTCAGAGGAGTTCGAAACCAGCCTGAGCATGAGCGAGACCCCATTTCTAAAAAAAAATAGCCAGGTGCTATTGCAGGAGCCTGTAGTCCCAGCTACAAGGGAGGCTGAGGCAAGACAATCACTTTGAGCCCAAGAGTTTGAGGTTGCTCTGAGATACAATGCCACGGCACTCTTCCAAGGGTAACAAAGTAAGACTCTGTCTCAAAAAAAAAAAAAAAAAAGAAAAGAAAAAAGAAATGTTTCTAGAGACAAACAACATTTTATAACGATAAGGCCATCTATAAGAAAGATATAACAATTCTAAATACATAATGCACTTATCAATAGGGTCCCAAAATACATGAAGCAAAAACTCACAAAATTAAAGGGAGAAATAGCCAATTCAACAATAACAGTTGGAGACTTCAACACCTCACTTTCAATAATGGCCAGAACAGACAGAAGATCCACAAGGAAACAGACTTGAACACCACTAAAGCTAACAAGACCTAGACTTCTACAGAACATTCCATTCAACAACAGAATACTCATTCTTCTCAAGCACACATAAAACATTCTCCACAATAGACTACAGAATGCTAGAGGTCACAAAATAAATCTTCTCTAAACAAAATGGAATAAGATTAGAAATTAATAACAAGGAAATGTGGGAAAGTCTCAAATAGGTAGAAATTACATAATGCATTCCTAAATAACTCATCAATGAAGAAAGCACATAGGAAAATTAGAAAATATCTTGAGATGAATGAAACCATATTACAACTTGTGGGCATCAATGCTCAAATAAAAATACTTGTACATAAATGTTCCTAACAGCTCTAATCTAATAGCCAAAAGGTAAAGACAATTTAAACGTTCACCAATTAATAAATGAATAAACAAATATGGTTTATCTATACAATGGGATATTATTCCTCCATAAAAAGAAGCCAAATACTGATACATGTTACAACATTTATGTATCCTGACATTATGGTAAGTGGAAAAACACAGACACAAAAGGCTATATATTATATGATTCTATTTATATGAAATATCCAGAGTAGCCAAATACACAGACAGAAAGCAGATTCACAGTTGTCAAGGTCTGTGCAGATGGGGGAACGGAGAGTGACTGCTAATGACAAGAGGGTTTCCATCTGGAATGATTAAAAAGTTCTGGAACTAGATAGTGGTGATGGTTGCATAGCATCATGAATCTACTTAATGCCACTGAATTGTACACTTTTAAATTGTTTAAACGGTAGGTAAATATATTTTATCACAGTGAAAAAAATGGAAAACATTATTCTGGGAAAAGAAAATGTTAAGAATCATTAAAAGTCAAATATTTTAAAGAGACACTCAGAATCTAAAGGACAGAATCATGAGTTATCCAGAATATCACATATGGAAAAACTGTCAATACATAATTATGTCCCGTACTTGTATGTGAGGCCAAGAGGCCTCAAGCGTGGGTTCATCCTCTTCTGGATCAAAATCTGGATTATCACTTGGAGGAAGAGTACGGAAGATGTTAGCGCTGATCTGTAAAGAAAAATAAATTTATTCTTTGTTGTGTAATCGAATTCAGCAATGAGCATTTTTAAGATCATTTTATTGAAGAAATCTGTTAAGCTGTGGCTGTCAGCTTAGTTCAAAACCTATGAATTTCTTCAAGATTTGTACAAAGAAGGTAGGTGTTTTTGTTTGTCTGTTCTGTATCCAATAACTCTAACTTCCTCAGACCCCAAGCTACTGAAGAATACAGATTACCTCTAAATTCCTGTTCTTTAAATTATAGATTATTCTTTCCAAGCTCTGCTTAAAAAGAAAATAGGGGCGAAGAGTTGAGGGGAGAGAAGTGGAAGGAATTTAGGGGTAGGAAGAGGGAAAGGTAAAATTACTAACTCTACCCATCCCTAACTTGATTCCCTTCGTCTTTTCTCCCATATTCTAACCTGGCCACATTCTACACTTACCTTTTAACTCAGAGTCTGGTAAAATTTATCTCCACTCTTATGGAAAGGAGGGAGAGGGTAGAATGCCTTCACTATTATTATAGGCACTTTATAATAGCTCTTGGTAATTTAATTTACTGTTATTTCATTTACTCTGAGACTTAAAAAAAAAATTTATCTCTCTGAAATTGGGAGGTGCTTTGAGTTTCTTCAATTTAGATTTAATGAAATACAGTATTTATAATTTCAGCCTTCACATTACCTTAGCACTAAGATAACTATACATCCTTTTCCTCTAGCAAAGAAGAGATTATGGTCCCAACCCACAATTCTTTTTAGAATGATGAACAGTCTGACAGAGCAAATAGTATAGTAAACATTTAAGGTCAAACTACTAAAGGACTCATCATTTTGGTAAACTACTTGGGGGGTAGAGGATAGGACAAAGGATGTTTGATGGCGCAAGCAAATTTCCAACTATTCTTAAGAAGTGGCAACTACAATAGGCAAGGAGCTACTAATAGTCAACACTATAACCACAAGAACCACAAGACATAGTAAGTCATAACCCAGAATTTCATCAGTCAGAACTTGAAGCCAGTACCTGAGGACAAAGCCAATAAACAGTATGGTGGACGTCATTTCACAAACAGTAGCAGAAAGTCATAGAACTTGAAAAAAGAAATGTATTCCATAAAGGCATCATTTGTCCTTAAGATCATACTTCTTATTGTCAGTAGTAAAATTTAACCTTATAATAAACTGCCAGTAAAAGTAACTGTATATTTATTTATTTACTTATTTATTTACTTTTTGAGACAGAGTCTCACTAGTCACCCTCGGTAGAGCGCTCTGGTGTCATAGCTCACAGCAACCTCAAACTCCTAGGCTGAAGCCATTTTTTTCCCTCAGCCTCCCAAGTAGTTGGGACCACAGGTGCCAGCGACAATGCCCGGCTATTTTTTTGTTGCAGTTGTCACTGTTGTTCACCTGGCCAGGGCTGGGTTCAAATCCACCACCCATGGTGCATGTGGCTGGCGCCACAACCACTGGGCTATGGGTACTGAGCCTATAATAAATATTTATAAGAGCTTTAAAGGACTAAGCAGGTGAGATGGCTCAAGTCGTCTTTAGAAATTAAGTACCCAGAAATTTTTAAAAAACAACAAAACACACATACCTTTTTACTTGGGCAAAGAAATTAAATCCCAGAATTCACTAATATATAGCAAATACAGAAATTATTTGAGTACTTTCAATATCTGTCAACAACTTTATAAGATTAAAAATATCTTCCCCAGTATTTTCAAAATTCCTAGAATACAAACTATTTGAAATCATTAACAGTGGAAATACTGCTTTTATCTCCTGAACTTTTTTTTTAATGGTAAAACAAAATAAGTCCATCAATATTTAATATTTATATTCTCAAACTATCATTTCCCTTTTACTATTTGGGGGATTTAGGAAGCCAACTTCATTTTGATTAATGTTCTGTCTGTAGCTATCTTTAAAAATGTTTAAGGCTTCTATTTTCTTTAAAAATAAAAAACACCCTAATTTCCTAAGTCCTATTAACAGTTCTTTTTTTTTTTTTTTTTTTTTTTGCAGTTTTTGGCCAGGGCTGGGTTTGAACCTCCCACCTCCAGCATACGGGGCTGGCTCCCTACTCTGTTGAGCCACAGACACCGCCCCTTTTAACAGGTCTTTTACTGTGAATGATGAAAGAAAACCCAACCAGAATATTAAGGCCAAATTCATCTTTCCCACTATCTATTTGACTCTTTTTCTTCAGAATATGTATTAGGCAAGAGTAGGGAAATGAAGGCAACTATAGGTTCTATTTGCTATTGGTTTCTATACCCCAGTATGTACTCAGCAACTCTCTAATTATTCCAGCTCAATTTTTTGTATTATATTTTGTTAGTATGCAACAAACTACATAAATCACAAATACTAAATATATTTCTACTACTTGATAGAAAATAAAGTTGAATTACTAATATACAGCTAATATCTTAAACAACAGTACTTCAATAAAGTTGGCAGTTGGGGGTGGTTGTAGCTCAGTGGTTAGAAAGCCAGCCCCACGTAGCAGGGGTGACAGGTTCAAACCTGGGCTGCGCCTGCTAAATAAATAAATAAGCTTAAAAAAATAAAAATATAAATGTGGAAGTAATTAATTTTTCATGAGATATTCTAAACATTTATTGAGGCCGGACGTGGTGGCTCACGCCTGTAGTCCCAGCGCTGTGGGAGGCCGAGGCGGGTGGATTGCCTGAGATCAGAAGTTCGAGACCAGTATGACCAGCAGTGAGCCAGAGTAAGACCCCGTCTCTACTAACATCAAAAACAGCACAGCATCTCCAGAGGAAGAAGAAAATGAACAATAAAAAAGAGTACTTCAAACAAGGAAGAATGTACAAGCAAGTTGAAATTAAAAAAAAAAAAAAATTTTTAAACATTTATTTATACATACTATTTCTTAACTTCTTCAAGGTCCTAAGTTTCAATTAAAGTATTATACTTGACTCCTTTCCCCACTGCTTAAATATGGAGATCCACAGTTTTTCACTGGTCTTATCATCATACTTTAGAAGTTCTCTGTCACTATTTACCTCCAAAACATTAATAATCTATCAATCAGTATAATCTTGAGTTTACATCTTTCTCTTCAGCTTTAGATGTGCTTTACCCAATACGGAAGCCACCAGGCATTGCAGTTACTTAATCCTCAAACTCTTGAGACTGTTGCGTCACAGCTCACAGCAACCTCAAACTCTTGAGCTTACACGATTCTCTCGCCTCAGCCTCCCAAGTAGCTGGGACTATAGGTGCCTGCCACAATGCCCGGCTATTTTTTAGAGACGGGGTCTTTTGCTCAGGCTGGTCTCAAACCCATGAGCTCAGGCGATCTACCCACCTCGGCCTCCCAAGTGCTGGCATCACAGGCATGAGCCATCACGCCTGGCCTCCTCAAACTCTTATGGGCAATGACAGCATTCCAGTGGAATGGATGGATAATCTTTTATCCATCCATTTTATGACACTGAAACTAAATTGATTGGGTTAATCCATTTTTTCTCAAATTTACCTTAGGTGCCTATTTCTATTATTTATTGTGCCACAAAAGCAATTATATTTTATATAGCTAACATCCCTATGAGACCCCTAATCTATTTTTAAAAACATTCTTTTGGGGGTTACTAATTATTATACATTTATTTAAAAATCAATCTCAATTCAAAATATACCTCAGATATTACTTGAATTTATGGAAATCTGAGGAACATAAGTCTAGAAGCTTACCATTTTTACTATATCAGAATACGCTGATTCAACAATTACACCACGATTAGTTGAAACATACTCAACCAGTTCATTCAATGTTGCTCTTTTAATTTCTTTGCTCTTCAAATCTGAAACAGAGTCCATGAAATCAAACAGTATACAACACTGCTGCAACTTCTGACAGAAAAGCTCTTGTTGTTCATTTGAAGTGGCATCTATAAAAAACAAAACAAAAGAAAAAACTTAAGACAACCCACTCAGAAGTCACCTTTATATCTACTAATTTTGTTTAAGTTAGTCACGTACATAAAACTTCTTGCAGAAATTAAGTGGGAACTTTGCCCATCTAATCCCATCCTTCAGGGGTTTATACTGGACTTTTCCCTCTCTCATATTCCCATAAGCAATTTTTTTTTAAGAGATGGGCTCTCGCTATGTTGCCCAGGCTTGACACCAACTCCTGGGCTCTATAATCCTCTTGCCTCAGCTTCCCTAATAGTTGAGACACAGGTGTTCAGCACCACACCCAGATAATCATTAAATGCTACTGATTTTTTCTTTAACATATCTAGAATCTGTCTTTTTTTGTCATTCCCACAGCCATTTTAGACCCTCATCATCTCTCATCAATACTACGGCTCTACTTGCCCGGTCCTATAACCTACCACTCTTTATCCTCCAAATTAGTTCAAAGGATAAAATCTTGTTAGAGTGTGAATGAGTATGACCATAAGCCATACTTTTCAATGACCTTCCAATAACTGGAGAATAAAGCTCATACTCCTCTGGGTTGTATACAAAGTGCAGATGCTTACTGTCAGGAGTCATCTCTCAACACTTTCCACCACACCACTTTACTTTGGCTAAACCACACTCCCTGTGGTTCCCTGAAAACTGTCTACTGTTTCTGCTACCTAGAATGCCCTTCTTCCCACATCCCCACACTGGGAACACTATCCACTTAATAAAGTTTTAGCATTAAGTCTTTTCTCAGAAGCTTTCCTTATGGCACTGAAACTAAATAGATTGGGTTAATACACTTTTACTCAAATTTATCTTCGGTGCATATTTCTATTATTTATTGTGCCACAGAACAATTATATTTTACATAGTGAACATCCCTATGAGACCCCTAAAAGCAGGAACCACATGGTATTTACCTAGTTCTCTCTCCTTCTTTCTCTCTTTCAATTATAATATCTAGCACAATGGCTGGCACATAATAGGTACTCAAAAATGTTCACTGTTTTACCTTCTGCTTAGTATAAAAACACGGGCACATGTATTTAACAGATATATTAATTCCTTTTGTTTCTAACATTTTTAAGAAACAAAAAATTTCAATTCTGAACTTTCACATCTATAACCAAGGAAGGACCTTCAATTAGTTCAATGACATAAGTTTATTAAACTTGAGATTACATTTTTAACAATCACATATTTCAACACAGATATTTAGCTCAAGATACACAAACTAATCCTCCATTCAAAACCACTACCTACCTACTTTATATAAAGATACAGGTAGAAATCTTCATGAAGATGATAACCAAATCAAGACTGCCTACCTTTCTAATTTCTTTGGAGCAGAAAGCTAATAAAATTTCTTTACAACTATATTGAAGTATCTGTCCTTAAAAAGCTGATTTAGATAAGGTACTACCAAAATGTGGCAGGTCAAATACTCTAGCCCACTCTCACAAAGCCAGAAGACAAACACAGCACATTCATCTCACTGGTCAATTTTACTCAGGGATAATTTAAAGCGTAAATTTTACAACAAAACAAATGTGAATATATTATAAAGAATGGCAAAATTCACTTAACTTTTGAAGTAAAAATATGAAGACTCTAAATAAATTTTGAATTTACTGTAGCTTATTTGTGCCTGTGCCAGTAAAAACTTACAAGGTCATTCTACACTTAACAATACTCTCTGTATAATACTCTGTTCCAGAATTAATGTCTCTCTGCTATGCGACAGTCAAGTTCCATAACTATGAGTAGCACTAAGAATCCATATAATATTGACAAGGAGATAGTGACTTTATCGGCCACCATTTTGGTAAAGTTTTTGATTCAGGGTCACCTTTTATGGAACTGTTTTGAATGGAGAACATTTTGTTATATTCTTTAAAAAAAAAAAAAAAATCCAGTACATACGGCTGTTTTTAATACCAGGTAATATGTTAAATAGTTATCTTTATCCTAGAATTAAACTTCATTCTATTGGGAGTGAAAATAAAACACTAATTTAAAAACACTTTTTTCTATATGTTCACTATACTTGTTCATTCCATAATGACCATTAGACATTGCAAGCAGAATATGTTTGTTCTCTGCAAAGTCACTTGTATTTTGAGTGGCCCATTTCTGAAATCTTTTGTTTTTTCCCCTTTAAAGTTAAAATGTTTATATGCATTTAATTTCAATAAATAGTATCTGTTAATACTGGTACTTTGTTGATTTTGATGAATAAATAGATGTGTGCTTGATATTTAGTTTGAAAAAGTAGAAGATGGGCACCTCTGATTTTTGTAAGCTTCCTAATCATGCTCAACTTATCAGATTGTATATGTCTTATACACTAGAGAAGATGGTATGATGTTGGCTATGGGAATCCTTCCCAACCCATCCTGTACAGGAATTCCCCACAGTTCTCTCAGTAATATCTTTTTATATCTTTCTACTTCCAAAGACAGCCATACCTTTATTATAGTTTTATTTTATCTTTATTATAATTTATATATATTATATATATTAATATTAATATAGAATTATATATTAATATATAATTGTAACTCATATAATTCCATTATAATGATGATTTGGGGAAATTGATACCACACCTCTAAAGGCTAACTTAGTGCTAACAGAGTTTTAAAATATGTCTAGTGTTTTGTCCTCTAATGCTAAAAGTAATACACTCATACAAGATCCCACTTTAGTATGTGATCACCTTATATAGCCAGTCCTGTTCTCTCCTTCCTCCCACTACCACCTTCTCAGTGTGAAAGTTAGTCCTCCTCCTAGTCTCTAAAGGCCATGCCTTCATTCAAAATTTTTTCCCTACCTGAAATACTTTTACCTACATTTCCAAATCCTGCTTACCCCTTAAGAGAAAACTTAAATTCCACATCCTCCACAAAATTTCCTTCAGGTAGGTCAGGGTACAATACAAGATCTCTTTCTCCTCCAAACATCTATACTCACACCCTCAAATTATATATTTGAATGCCCATTATCTTTAGGTCTGTATTCAACAAATGTTTCTTTTATCAATCACCATAAGATTTCAGGCTCCTCAGAATAAGGATCATTCACTGAGCAGGGTTGCCCTTTTATTTCTTTTATATTTAGCATAGGGTATACAAAGAATCAACAAATACTTATTTGATATTTGAAAAAACTCTCTGAATTTGAAGAATAAAGATCATGCATTAAAAAAACAGGCTATTGGCTCGGCGCCTGTGGCTCAAGCGGCTAAGACGCTAGCCACATACACCTGAGCTGGCGGGTTTGAATCCAGCCCAGGCCCACCAAGCAACAATGACGGCTGCAACCAAAAAATAGCCAGGCGTTGTGGCAGGTGCCTGTAGTCCCAGCTAATTGGGAGGCTGAGGCAGGAGAATTGCTTAACCTCAGGAATTGGAAGGTTGCTGTGAGCTGTGATGCCACAGCACTCTACCCAGGGTGACAGCTAGAGGCTCTGTCTCCAAAAAAAAAACCAAACAAACAAAAAAAACCCCAGGCTATTGAACAAGTTCAAAATTGGTGCTAGATATCAAAAATGTAATAAATAATAAATTATTATTACATCATGGCTATGTTAAAGAATTGCTAATAATCATATCTATCAACAATCTACCCTGATGGAATTAAATGAGGTAACAATCGTGAAGATGAATGCATATTATTTCAAAGCAGAATACAAATGGAGAATATTTTTTTTCTTACACCAGACTTAGTAGCTTGTGGCTAACATAAGACACCAAATGATTTTCAGGATTGGCAAGTATAGTCATGCACCATGTAACAAAGTTTTGGTCAACAGCAGACCACACAAATGATAGTGGTCCCATAAAGCAAAATACCATAGTTTTACTATACCTTTTCTATGTTTAGATACACAAATACCTACCAATATGTTACAGTTGCCTACAGTACTTAGGGCAGTAACATGATGTACAGGCCTATAGTAGGTCAGTGTAAGTATATTTTATAGTGTTTGCACAATGACAAAATTGTCTAATGACAACATTTCTCAGAACATATCCCCATCATTAAGAACTATCTGAATGTAGTAAGTTTAAGAACATATTACACGGTGGTGCCTATGGCTCAGTGAGTAGGGTGCCGGCCCCATATACTAAGGGTGGCGGGTTTGAACCTGGCCCCGGCCAAAGTGCAACAAAAAATAGCTGGGCATTGTGGTGGGCGCCTGTAGTCCCAGTTACTCAGGAGACTGAGGCAAGAGAATTGCCTAAGCCCATGAGCTGGAGGTTGCTTTGAGCTGTGACACCACAGCACTCTACTACGGGCGACAAAGTGAGACACCATCTCTTAAAAAAAAAAAAAAAAGGACATGTTACACATAAAAGAGATGTCCTTTCTCTGAGCACCTAACTCTTGAATCTTCTCCAGAAAGTTTTTCATAGCTTCCGCATGCTGCAATCCACTTCATAGCCTAAAGATTTATTTAAATTTGTTTTTGTTTTTTCTTCCCCAGAACCGTATCGCAGCATTGCCTAATGCTTGGGTGGGATAGGTCACATCTGAATTTTCATAAACAGTAGAAATATTTAAAAATCAGTTAACATTACAACTTCTTTTATTCTGGATTAAAACAGAAGTTCCCAATTCTCAATTATTTTTAGGTATTATGGGTCAGACAAGTCTTTCCTCTTTAACCTTTCCCATAAGTACATAACATCTACTGAGCAGTCTGGTATACTACATATTAAAACAGTATTACTGCTAACATTAGTACTTCATGCCAAAGACGACATGTTTTATGTGTATTAGCTCCTTCAGTTCTCTCACAATAATCCTTTGAAGCAAGTTCTGAAAGTTAAGAGATGACTTCCTGCCTCCTACAGATTAGAAGCAGGTTGAGAAGATATAAAACAAAAAAATACAGCTTGGCGCCCATAGCACAGTTGTTACGGCACCAGCCACATACGCCGAGGGGGGCGGGTTCGAACTCAGCCACAGCCAGCTGAACAACTGCAACAAAAAAATAGCTGGGCGTTGTGGTGGGCACCTGTAGTCCCAGCTACTTGGGAGGCTGAGGCAAGAGACTCACTTAAGCCCAAGAGTTTGAGGTTGCTGTGAGCTGTGATGCCATGGCACTCTGCCAAAGGGCAACATAGTGAGACTCTGTCTCATAAAAAAATAATAAGAATGCTATTAGGAGAAATGCAAAAGGTACTAACACACACACACACAGGCAGCCCCCAAGTTACAAACAGACTGACATGCAACTCACACTCACAAATCCTCTGGAGGCTATGGGCCTGACAATTAAGTTCACAAACTCATCAAGAAAGGCTATATACCTCATTGCTGAATATCACCATCTAATCTTCAAAGTACTCGCCTTGGGAAGCTATGCACCGATGGCAGCACCTAGTCCACCCTTCCTAGCAATTTTGGAACTCTTTTTTTTTTTTTTTTGAATGACCATACAGCTGTCATATTACCCTAATGTCCTGAATATCTTCTTTTCAGTATTTCTTTTAACTTTGGGTAAGGAAAAGAGTCATCAGGGCCAGATCAGGGAATAGGGGGTGTGTTCTAATAGTGTTGTTTACTGGCTAAAAACTCCCTCATAGATAGTGCCACGTGAGCTAGTACATTGTCATGATTCAAGAGCTGAGAGTTGTTGGTGCAAGGTTCAGGTCATTTTCAACTAACTTTGTCACACAACCTTTTCAGCACTTTCAAATAGTAAATTTGGTTAACTGTACAGTTGGTACAAATTCATAAGGAACCCTCTGATATCAAAAAAGGTTAGCAATATCGTTTTGTAGAAACTTTCTGGTCATGGAGAACGAGCTGACTTGCATTGTGCACTTTGACACTTTGTTTCAGGGTCATATTAGTATACCCATGTTTCATCACCAGTGATAACACGGCCCAAAACATGTCTTGCCCCTCCAAAAGTTCTTGGCAAATTTCGACTCTCCTTTACTTTAATTCATCAGTGAGTTCCTTCAGGACCATTTTAACAAATCTCTTTTTCATGCCAAATCTTGTTCAGTTAAGATTTTCCTATCTAACTCTCTATCCATTTATACTTGGTCTGCTATGCTTTTCACAGTCAGTGGATGATTCTGATGCACAACTTAAGGCAATTTTGCAATGTTTTCATCAGTTCTGTAGGAATGGATGTCAATGACTCTTTTTCTCCCCTCAGAAAACACTTAATCCACTTGTACACTGCCATTTTCTTCACGGTATTATCCCCATAAATTTGGACTGACATGTCCCTGATTTTACTTCCACACAAGAAATTTAATATTTGTTCATTGCTCTAATTTAAGCCTTGATGTTCTCAGGATGGTACACAAAAACATGCAACCATAATGAATGCCACTCAGCAAGACATCACCAAACATCTACACAAACACAGCTGTGAGAGACTGACATACCAAAGTTATGAAACCTTACTGAGTTGTTTGTACAGTGCTGTCAATGTAAGCACATGGTGGCAAGTTCACGAACTTCACTCTCAGACATTGTGTTACTTGCACTTATGAACAGAGGCTATTCTGTTCATATAATTTACATGTGATAGGTAAATGTACTTGCTACCACAAATTCAACTTAAGAACAAACCTACGGAGCCTATCTCACTTGTAACCCAGGGAAAGCCTATATATACATATGCGTGCACACATACACACACTGCCTATTCTCCACACAACCTAGAATGAAAAGAATGAGAATACTTATAAGATTAAATATAAACAGGGAAATTCAAAATGAAATCAGAATTAAGTGCAAACAAATTACAGATGAGGCCTTTGACTACCACATTAAGGAACTTCTTTGTACAGAATTTCTTGGCAGCTAAGGTAAAATAGCTGTGGAAGAATACAGCAGATTGTAAAAGGTTAAATAAGAGAAAAGAAGCTACTGTTATCTACTATTGTTTGGCCTACTTGTAGATTTACTTGTAGATTCAAGATTATGTGATACTTTATACAAGTCAAAAACATTTTTATAGTAGTTATCCTACTAAGAAAAGATAGTGATCATCATTTTCATCATTAAAAAAATTAGAAAATGGTGCCCCAATTTCTAATTTCTGCTCAAAGGAGTAGGGCACCGGCCCCATATGCCCAAGGTAGTGGGTTCAAACCCAGCCCCGGCCAGAAACTGCAAAAAAAAAAAAAAAAAATTACAAAATGCTTTAAGAAAATATTTTAAGATGTTTAAATATTATAAGATGTTTACTATGTCCTAGCTCTTAGGTAACTTTCTGAAACAGTACCACTGAATTTTCTCATTTAAAGAAAATAAAAATTCTGAGTACAAAAAAGAGCATGGTATCCTATTGCTATATCTCATAAACATGAATAACAATCTGTGAGAAAAAGAATGCATAATAATCATTTGTTAAACATAAAAGCACTGGCAATATCTACATCAGTCACTGTGTTCTTCAGCTTCTCCATTATAAGAACTCTGGCAAACAAAATCTGTTCTACTCAATAATGTTTCCATCTAGCAATGCAGATTTTAGGCAGTAATATCACATACTGTTATAACATGACCATTTTCACTGGACTGATGTTGATTATCCATTTGCCATTTTCCATGTGGATAATAATGCCCATTCTGATTCCTCTGGTGACAGCTTCCTCACTTGGGATTCTCCCTGCAACATTAACTGATGTTTTCTATCAGAATTTTACTTAAAGGTCTGTATATGTATTTCATATGGCTAGTGAGTTCTTCCAAACTGTATAAGCGAATGAGTAAATAAGGGATGTGTATTTAAGATCCTAGAGACTTAGGACTCCTATCTATGAAAAGTTTAGAGTTGTCCATTGGATTCTGTATCAAATAAACAATATACAGTTATTCCTTGGTATCTGTGGGGGACTGGTTCCAGGACTCCCCACAAATAAAATCTGAGAATGCTCAACATCAGATGGTATAGTATTTGCATCAAATTACATCCTCCTGTGTACTTTAAATCATCTCTAGATTATTTGTAATACCTAATAAAATGCAAATGTTATGTAAATAGTTGTTATATTGTTTAGGAGATAACGACAAGAAAAAAGTCTGTACATGCTCAGTGCAGACTCTTCTCCCCTGGAATATATATATATATATATATATATATATATATATATATATATAGAGAGAGAGAGAGAGAGAGAGAGAGAGAGAGAGAGAGCATATTTGTACAATTTTATTTTAAAAAATCATGCTTATGTAGGTTATTCGGTCTTTTATAGTTGGGAGCTTACGCCTAAAGCCAGAACATGTGAAGAAGAAAAGCATCAACAAAAATTCATCAAAATGGGATTTCTTTGAGTGAATTTCTTGGCAAGGCAACTATGTTTGAAGCCTAGTAGGCCAAATCTTGTCTTTATCTATTTTCCAAAAGAGTCTTTAATTTTTTTTCACCATACACTGGTTTTATAGACCATTTGACAAATTTCCATCACACTGGTTAACATAGCCTTCCTGGCTTTTTCTTAGTTATTGTGTTAAGACATTTATATTCTACATTTAGTAAGTTTCACATGTACCCTTGTAAGATGCACCATAGATGTGGTCCCACCAATTACCTTCCTCCACCCATCCTCCCCCCCTGGAATATTTCTGATCCATAATTGGTTGAATCCAGGAATATGAAACCCACGGATACAAGAGAACAACTGTATTTTGATCTCCCTAAGTATCTAACTACCATCATAATGTCTCATGATGTACTGAGAATACATATTTAACAATTTCAAATGCCTTAAGCCTTTCTTTTGTCTTATAGAAACTTGCCCATGATCTTAAGAATGACTTGCAATATCAATTTGTTTTGGGGGATGGGTTTATGTTTTATTTTTGTTTGTTTAATGATATCCCTAGAGTCATATGCAAATTGTCAATTTGCATTTATTTTATCTCTTCAATATCAGAGCAAAGGATTCATTAAAAGCACACCTCTAAAAAATAGTACTAAATCCCCAATATAAAAACATCTGTGCATGAAGATTATAAAAGGTACAAGAGAAACTACACAATTAAGGAATTATCTAAAAAAGTAGATGTGCCCTGCTTTGAAAAACACATAATTCAAATTTGGTTGGAAGATAAGAGTTTTCTAAGCACACTGTAACTGTCTTCCATTTTATTCCAACTATAATCTGATCTCACTAAAGAATTCCAATCACTGTAAAATAAAAACCGCTTCAAGGCCTCAAGCAGAGGGAGAACCAAGACAACTCTAGGGAAAAATGTATTTCATCTTTGAAGACTTATTATTAACATATATTTTAAAATCCACAAAAGCCCTATTAGGTTTTTCTTAAATTCTTAAGTTTTTTTCAATACCCAACTTGAAGATGTATCTGGCTGACATTTTAAGAAATAGTGTTTTAGAGTACTGTTTTTCAAAGTGTGCACTACAATTTCCTGGTGCATAGTACAATCATTTCAGCAGGTTGCACCAGCGCTAAAAAAAAAAAAAAAAATTTGTAGTATTTTACATGTAAAGGTATTGTTTTATGGAACTGTATATATGGGTACTGAGTTGTAAAGTATTTCTTACTATAGTCTACAGTCAAAAAAAGTTTGAAAGTCATTGCTTTATCATTCGTGAAAGACCCCACACATTACATAGCATGCCCAAGATCATAAGGCAGGCCAGGTGCGGTGGCTCACACCTGTAATCCCAGTACTCTGGGAGGCTGAGGCAGGTGAATTGATGAAGTTCACGAGTTAGAGATCATCCTGAGCAAAAGCGAGACCCTGTCTCTACTAAAAATAGAAAAAAACTTGAGGCAACAGGATCACTTGAGTCCAATTTGGAGGTTGCTGTCAGCTATGACACCATGGCACTCTACCCAGGGCGACAGCTTCAGACTCTGTCTCAAAAAAAAAAAAAAAAAAAGATCATAAGGCAAATTTGCAATGAAGCTGGGACTCAAACCACCTAGTGTAAGGAGAATGAGCATAAGAATACCATCTCTGAAATACCAAATTTTCCTTTAAAAGCTGTATTCCAAACCCTTCACCACTTAACAGATTCACACTGCATATTAGTTTAAAATGGTAATTTTATCTCCTCCTTTTCCCTCTAAAAAGAAGAGCAAATGAAAAAATACATACACATATATAACCCCAATAACAGAGAATAGAAGAATAGGCCCTTAGGCAAGACATTAACAAATTTCTGGAAAACTCAAAGAGGATGAAAAAGTGATAATTAACCAAACCAAAACAAGAGGAAGTCACATCCTAGAATAAATAGAAAGCGGATTACAGAAAAGGGTCCTACAAAGCTCCAGATTAGTTCAAGATTAGGAAATGTCTAGTGAAATAAAGGAAAGGATTAAAACATGAGCTGAAATATGGAGATTAATTATGAGTCTGCATGTGCTCAATAGTCTACCAACCTACTCTGAAAGGCAGTCAAGCATTTATGCCTCAGGCAAAAAAACCTTATAAGTTTCTTTCCTAAAGAAATTGAATCATGCCAGAGAAAAATCCACACATTCTAGCATTTAACTAGTTCCCTGCCCAATTACTCTAAGACTAGACAATCAATAAACTCCATCCAACTCATATATTTTTTGTTCACTCATGTGTATTAACAGAAAATAAGGGATCACCAGACATTCAAAGAAAATTTGCAAGAGGAAGGAAATGAACAGAAAAAATGACTCTAAAGGGTAAATTTAGCATATCACTGTGGAAATTCACATACCCAGGAGAAAGACTAAAAGCTTTCAACTTTAAAAAAAAAAAAAAAAAGCCACCTACCCACAAAAGAGCCAGAGGTAGATACCCATCAGATTTCTTTATCAGTAAGAGTTGTGTCAGAAGATAACGGGCTACCCCATTAAAATTCTAATGCCAATCTATCACAGGACCCTATAAATAGCTAACTATCAATTAAGAATAAAGGTTCAGTAAGTGAATTTTCAGACATGCAAATACTTTAAAAACTTAACCATTCTCACCATTTTTCTTAGGAAATTACCTGAGGCTATGAAGTAGCAATAAAGAAGAAAGAGAAAGGCATGGATTCTAGGAACAGGGAAATCAACTCAAAAAAGAAGTAAATGTTTAAAGAACAACTGGGCCACATTAGATGAGAAAAGCAAGCCCCAGAAGGATCAATCGGATATAGGATCAACAGCATATCTATCTTATTACATGGAGGTGTGGGGGGTAAACAGAGTATGTTAAAGGTATAAGAAAAGAACACAAGACACCTAGAAACTCCAGGGTAAAAAATATATATTAAAAAAAAAAATGTTGGGGCTCAGTGCCTATAGCTTAAGTGAGCTAGGGCGCTGGCCACATACACCGGGGCTGGCGGGTTTGAACTTGGCCCAGGCCTGCCAAACAATGACAACTACAAAAAAAAAATTGCTGGGTGTTGTGGCGAGCACCTGTAGTCCCAGCTACTTGGCAGGTTGAGGCAAGAGAATCACTTAAGCTCAAGAGTTTGAGGTTGTTGTGAGCTGTGATGCCACAGCACTCTACCAAGGGTAGTATGGTGAGACTGTCTCAAAAAAAAAAAAAAAAAAAAAAAAATGTTGGCTAGGCACAGTGACTTATGGCTGTAATCCTAGTACTCTGGGAGGCTGAAGTGGTAGGCTCACTTGAGTTCAGGAATTTGAGACCAGCCTGAGCAAGAGTGAGACCCCATCTCTACTAAAAATAGAAAAATTATCAGCGTATCAATGGTGGGCATCGCTAGTGCCAGGTACTCAGGAGGTTGAGACAGGAGTCAGAGGTTGCTAAGAGCCAGGCTGACACCGTTGCATGCTACCGAGAGCAACAGAGAATTAACTTACAAATCATACACAAAATGTAATCATGGTCATAAAAAATAAATTTTGACCCTGAAAAATGTAAAAGTAAAGATGACAAGTTGAAGGTGAAAGGAGAGGAGGAGCAACTGTGGGGCACTACCTTTTTAACTTCATTTCTCATTCCTCCCTCATTATAGGCATTTTTCACTCATACCAAAACTTAAAGTCCTGGACTTCCTGTTTGCAGATTAGAATGCACTTTCTCATCATCATCATTCTTCATTCTTTTCAGAAGCAAATAAAGACAGTGCCTATCCAAACACTAAGCAATGAGAAAATCTTTAGACAAAGAATTTCAAGTATACTAGGACCATTAAACATGACTATATCTCCACTGAGGTAGAGAACCAGGGTATGTTAACCTAATACCATTAAAAATATTTACAAAACTTCTCTTATTCAACTTTTACACTTATCAGTGTAGTTGTTTAAAAATTTGTCCCCAAATTACTTGACATTCCTCTCTTCAAGGTTGAATCTACTTCTCTTGTGAATGTGGGCTGGACTTGGTGACTTGTTTCTAGGGAACAAAGTATTACAGAAGTAATGCTATATGACTTCCAAAGCTAGGTCAAAACAGACAAGGATGTAACTTCCAAAGTTGATTGTTCGTGGAAAGATTCAGAGTCAGAAAAGTCTGCAATGTATATATAGGCTACATATGCACACAGATGTACTGCATGTCAGGTTCTAAAACACAGTAATAAAGCAAATATCACAACATAGTGAGATGCACAAATGTTTGGTTCCCCAGAGCATATAAAAGTTATGTTTATATTGTAGTATATTGAGTGTACAATAGCATTGTCTAAAAAAAGTGTTCATACCTTAATTAAAATATTTTAACAATCCTTTACGCCTTAGTGTGTCACAGTCTTTGCTGGCAAAGGGTCTTACCTCAATGTCAATGGCTGTGATAGCTGATCAGAGTGATAGCTACTGAAGTCTGAGGTTGCTGTGGCAATTTCTTAAAATGAGACCAGAGTGAAGTTTGCCACATCAACTAACATTTCCTTTCACAAAAGATTTCTCTGCAGCATGCAATGCTGTTTGATGGCATTTTATCCACAGAACTTCCTTCAAGATTGGTAGTCAATCCTCTCAAACCCTGCCATTACTTTATCAACTAAATTTATGTAACATTCTAAGTCTTTTGTTATCATTTCAACAAAGTTCATAGCATCTTCACCACATGTAGATTCCATCTCAAGAAACCACTTTATTTGAATGTAAGCAGTAAGTCTTCATTCACTCAAGTTTTATCATGAGATAGCAGCAATTCAGTCACATCATCTGACTCCATTTCTAATTCTATTTCTCTTACAATTTCTACCACATCTGCCTTCACTGAAGTCTTGAACCCCTCAAAGTGATCCATGAGGGTTAGACTCAACTTCTTTCAAATTCCTGGTGATATTTTTACCTCCTCTCACAAATCATGAATTTTTTTTTTTTTTTTAGAGACAGTCTCACTTTGTCACCCTCAGTAGAGTGCCATGGTGTCACAGCTCACAGGAACCTCCAGCTCTTGGACTTAGCAAATTCTTTTGCCTCAGCCTCCCGCGTCACTGGGACTATAGGCGCCTGCCATAATGCCTGGCTACATGAATGTTCTTAATGACATGTGGGATGATGAATCTTTTCCATAAGGTTTCAATTTACTATGCTCAGATCCATCAGAGGAATCACTATGGCAGCTATAGCCTTATGAAATGTATTTAAATAATAAGACTTGAAAGTTGAAATTATTCCTTGATCCACGGGCTAGCTGCAGAACAGATGTTGTGTTATTAGGCACAAAAATAACCATTCACCTTTTTGTACATCTTCATCAGAGCTCTTGGGCGACCAAGTGCACTGTCAATAAGCAGTAATATTTCACAAGGAATCTTTTTTTTCTCAGCAGGAGGTCTCAATAATGGGTTTAAAATACTCAGTACACCATGCTACAAACAGAAATCCTGCCATCCAGGCTTTGTTCTTCCATTTATAGAGCACAGGCGGAATAGATTTAGCATAATTATTAGGGGCGGTAGGATTTTTGAAATGGTCAATGAGCACTAGCTTCAACTTAAAATCACCAGCTTCATTAGCCCCTAGAGCAAGAAGTCAGCCTACCCTTTGACGCTCTTAAGCCAGGCATCGATTTCTCTTTAGCTTTGAAAGTCCTAGGTGCCATCTTTTTTCAAAAGAAGGTTGTTTCATCCACATTGAAAACGTATTGTTTAGGCTCAGTGGTTAAGGCACCAGCCATATACACTGGGGCTGGTAGGTGTGAACCTGGCCCAGGCCTTCTAAACAACAATGACAACTACAATGACAACAACAACTACATCGACGACAACAACAACAACAACAAATAGCCAGGCATTGTGGCAGGCGCCTATAGTCCCAGCTACTTGGGAGACTGAGGAAAGAGAACTGCTTAAGCCCAAGAGTTTGAGGTTGCTGTGAGCTGTGATGCCATGGCACTCTACCAAGGGCAACATAGTGAAACTCTGTCTCAGAAAAAAAAAAAAAAATGTGTTGTATAGCATGGCTAACTTCATCATTTATCTTAGCTAGATCGTCTAGATAACTTGCTGCAGTTTCTTCATTAGCACTTGCTGCTTTTACCTTGTACTTTGATATTATAAAGACAGCTTCTTTCCTTAAACCTCATGAACCCACCTTTGCTAGCTTCAAACTTTTCTTCTCCAGCTTCCTCACCTCTCAGCCTTTGCAGAATTAAAAAGAGTTAGAGCCTTGCTCTGGATTAGGCTTTGGCAGAATGTTGTGGTGTGATCTTCTATCCAGACCACTCAAACTTTCTACATATCAGCAACAAGACTATTTTGCTTTCTTATCATTTGTGTGTTCAATGCCTCAGTCTTTTTAATTTCCTTAAAGAACGTTTCCTTTGTATTCACAACTTGGCCAACCATTTGGTGCAATAGGCCTAGCTTTCCACCTTTCTCACTAAACGTAATCGTTTCTACACTGTGATTTAAAGTGACAAATGTGCGACTCTTCCTTTCACTTGAGCACTTAAGAGTCCCCTATAGGGGTGGCACCCATAGCTCAGTGGGTAGAACACTGGCAACATACACTGAGGCTGGTGGGTTTGAACAACAATGACAACTGCAACAACAACAACAACAACAACAAAATAGTCCGGCATTGTGGTGGGTACCTCTGGTCCCAGCTACTTGGGAGGCTGAGGCAAGAGAATTACTTAAGCCCAAGAGTTTGAAGTTGCTGTGAGCTGTGACGCCATGGCACTCTACCCAGGGCAACAGCTTGAGACTCTGTCTCAAAAAAAAAAGAATGCACTGTAGGATTATTAACTGGCCTAATTTCAATATTGTTGTGTCCCAGGGAATGAGGGCCAAAGGTAGAAGAGGTGTACTGCCAGTCAGTGGAAGCAATATAGAGGGAAAAGAAGGAAGGAGGAAAGGACAGAAGGACCAAACTCACCAGTAATGGCAATTATGTACCTATATACTCAAGTATAAGCCGAGTTTTTTCGGCACAAAATTTGTACCAAGTTCAGGTTTTTCGGCACAGATTTTGTGCCAAAAAAAACTCGGCTTATACTCGAGTATATAGGGTAAGTAAAAATACATTATAAATGCATATTTTTCTTTCTTCTCTTAACTGATTTTAAAAGCCATTTTTTAAAATAGTATGTATATAATGTATTGTTGGGTTGTTACCATACAGAAATATAATATATTTGCTAATAATAGCACAAAGGAGGTGGTAAGAACAAAACTGCCATGTTAAAGAATAACCACGAACAGTGAATAATAATTATAACAATGTATTGTTGGGGTTGTAACATTAATATGTGGGCCATTATGAAAGTTTTGAACTACACAAAAATATAAAAGCATAAAATGCATGCAGACAGAAGCAAGTAAAGCCCTCTCAGCAATACAGATAAATCAAGCAAGTTGAAACTTGTACAGGTGAATCAGAAAGGATGCTGTCAACTGTGCTTCTTGGAAGTGAAAAAATGGACCATAACCTGGCCTATCTTAACACTTTTGTAGTGATCCATGTAAATATTACTACATTATTATTATGTAATAATAACACACAAAAAGGGGAGAGGAGAAATAGACAGGAGTAATGACTCTGTATCTTATCAGAACTAAGCTAATATCAATCTGAAGCTGATTCCAGTAAGTTATATGTGATAAGCTGAAATACAACCACATAAAAACTCTCAAAAATATGTAGTGAATAAAATCATTAATCATATTTAAATACTGCATTAGAAAATATTCACTTATTACTAAAGAAAGCAGTAAAGGAAGAATACAGAACAAAAAGACATGAGGTACATAGAAAACAAACAATAAAATGGCAGACATAAATACAACTATAGAAACAATAATATTAAATATGAATGGATTAAATAAGCTAATCAAAAGGCAGAGATTGTCAGGCTCTGGATTATTAAAAATATATTCTAACAACATGCTGTTGCCAGAAGATAGAATTTATAATAGATTCAAAGATACAAATAGATTGAAAGCATAATAAAAAATGAAAAATGTTATATCATGCAAACAATCACAAAATAGCTTGAATGGCTATACTAATACCAGGCAAAAATGTTTTTAGAGATAAAGAAAGGAATTTAAAAATGATACAAGGGTTATTCTATCAATAAAACATAACAACTATATACATATTAATAGTATCAAAATACATGAAGCAAACCTGACAATAATGAAGAAACAGAAAACTCAACAATAGTTGGAGACTTTAATACCTCATTTTCAATAATGGATAGAACAATGAGGCAGAAGATCAACACAGAAAAAAAATTATTAAACACACTATACAATTGGAAAAGGAAGAACATTCCAACCCCAAACCCAGCAGAAGAAAAGAAATAATCAAAATAAGAGCAGAATTAAATGAAATTGAAAACAAAAGGATTATACAACAGATCAATAAATCAAAAAGTTGGTTTTTTGAAAAGGTCAATAGATAAACCTTTGGCTAACCTAACCAGGTAAAACAAAGAGTACAATTATCTAACTTCATCAATCAGAAATGGCAAAGATGAAATAACAAGACTCCTCAGAAATTCAAAAAATTCTTAATGAATATTACACAAAACTCTCTTCTCAGAAATATGAAAATTTGAAGGAAACAGACAAATACTTGGAAGCACGCCACCTTCCCACACTTAGCCAGAATGAAGTAGAAATGTTGAACAGGCCTATATCAAGTTCTGAAATACCATCAACTATATGAAATCTCCCTAAAAAGAAAAGCCCAGGACCAGACGGCTTCACATCAGAATTCTACCAAACCTTTAAAGAGGAGCTAGTACCTACAGTACTTAACCTTTTCCAAAATATAGAAAAAGAAGGAATACTACCAACATATTCTATGAAGCAAACATCACCTTGATCTCCAAACCAGGAAAAGATCCAACAAGAAAAGAAAATTATGGACCAGTATCACTAATGAATATTGATGCAAAAATATTCAACAAGATCCTAACAGAATCCAGCAACACATCAAACAAATTATACACCATGACCAAGTGGGTTTTATCCCAGGGTCTCAAGGCTGGTTCAATATATGTAAATCTATAAATATAATTCATCACATAAACAAATTAAAAAACAAAGACTATATGATTCTCTCAATTGATATAGAAAAAGCTTTTGATAATATCCAGCATCCTTTCATGATCACAACACTTAAGAAATTGGTATAGAAGGGAGATTTCTTAAACTGATTGAGGCCATCTACAACAAACCCACAGCCAATATCGTATTGAATGGAGTTAAATTAAAATCATTTCCACTCAGATCAGGAACCAGGCAAGGTTGCCCATTGTCTCCACTGTTCTTTAACATTGTAATGGAAGTTTTAGCCATTGCACTTAGGGAAGAAAAGGCAATCAAGGGTATCCATATAGGTTCAGAAGAAATCAAACTTTCACTCTTCACAGATGATATGATTATATATCTGGAAAACACAAAGGATTCTACTACAAAACTCTTAGAAGTAATCAAGGAATACAGCTGCATCTCAGGTTACAAAATCAACACTCATAAATCTGTTGCCTTCATATATACCAATAACAGTCAAGCTGAACAAACAGTCAAGGACTCTATTCCATTCACAGTAGTGCCAAAGAAGATGAAATATTTGGGAGTTTATCTAACAAAGAACATGGAAGATCTCTATAAAGAGAACTATGAAACTCTAAGAAAAGAAATAGCTGAAGATGTTAACAAATGGAAAAACATACCATGCTCATGGCTGGGAAGAATCAACATTATTAAAATGTCCATACTACCCAAAGCAATATACAATTTTAATGCAATCCCTATTAAAGCTCCACTGTCATACTTTAAAGATCTTGAAAAAATAATACTTT